>JAOTQJ010038101.1:8064-51316 GCA_025642045.1 Solanum sejunctum
GATCCAATCCTACAATTTGTAGAGTCTTATATGAGTCGTAAGAGGGGTTCGTATTGTCCAAGTATGGATTTAAAATTTTCACAAGTGTTTTGTTTGCGATGAGATCAAAACTTATGAGTCGTAGGATAGCCTATGACTCATAGCCGGGGTCTCGTAGCCCCGATCTATAGTTTTAATGATTTTGACCCAATTTCATTTAAAAACGGGTCAAAATAAAAATTGATCCCCAAACTTCATTTCTTCCAATCCCTAAGTGATGAAAGAAAAACCTAAGTACTTTTTCGATCATAACCACAGCTACCTAAGTTATTTTCGAGTGAAGTCATTATTCATAGGGCTTTTGGTGTGGTCTTTGATTTCCCTTGCTTTGGTTACCTTTTCCAATAGATTGGTAAGCTCCGTGGTTAAATTTGACATTTTTTGTGGTGAGCTCATTCTTTATATGAGTAAATGCATGGGGAAATCATTTATAATCATGCCATGTGGTAATGTTTTATCTAGATTTTCAACCTAGAGTTTTTATGTTTTGAAGAGTTTAGTTGTGAATCAAAATCTTCTTAGAATTCTTAAGTGGATGACTGTGAATGAGATAATTATAACTCATCGAATATAGTGTGTGGCTGTGCCCACTCATGGTCTACATTGTTGTTGGAAATTAGAATTTAGGAGGTATGGGTGTATTTCATATGCTTTAACCTGCTGGACTTGATTAAAATGACCTGAATTATAATTGCATTTCTATTGAATGTACTATTGATATCACGTGTAAGCTTGGAAAATATTTTGTTTTTGGTATGTTTGACGTACTATTAAAATGAATTCGATTATTGGGGGTTATAGTTGTTCTAAATTTCTGAAGTTATTGAGGGTTTGCATATGTGCCAAATATTTGACATTATCATTGTGTGCCAAGTCTGTTGAAGTGTGTGTTTGGTTGGTGCTTTGCATGGAGAATATTAGGCACAACAGATGCTTTCTGCAATCAGCTATGAGGCACTTCTACAACTCGTAAGTCCTTATATGAGTCATAGTAGTCCCTCGTAGCATGCATCAGTCATCTATGGTTTCTTGAAGTTTCTCATACGAGACTCACATATGACTCATATTGCCTGCTATGACTCATAGTGAGGGTCTTATAAGCTTATTGGAGTTCTAAAAAATATTTTTGAAAATAGGTACAACCCTAGACCACGACTTGTTTGTTCCCCTATGAGTCATAACTGTGTCGCATATCTGAGATCAGAGAATATTTCTATGGTATTTATGGTTCTACGAGAATAGTGTACAACTGGTAGGTTACCATAAAAGTCATAACTACCCTCATATCTGCAAATCTGCAATTGTATCAGTGACTTTCTCTTTTTGATTTGTTTTTGTTTCTTGTCCTTTTTTATGTGTTTTCATGGATGAAACATCTTGAACTTATATGTTGCTATTTGGTTGGTTTGCAGATAAAATGCCGCCAAATGACAAATGAGCAATTCAAATTCTCTAACGGAGGTTGATGGATGAATCCTCTAAGACTGAGCAATCTGAGGACTCTATGGAAGTCCACAGAGTCAGGGTAAACCCCAAAGCCAATAGACCTTAGACCCGGGCTCTTGCAGCATAGATGCCCATGAAAGTTAGCAGTTCCTCCCAGCCTGAAGAGGAGGAACAACAAGGTAACATGGACGGGTCAGATAGCAACCTACCTCAAATGACCCCCTCACACTTAGGTTCATAGTTAGAGTCGAAGAGCACCTCTTAGACCCAGCAGACCGAAGTCCAGTCCTTACCCCCAACCTACTGCAGATGGTGTTTTATGAGTATGAATGAAATTATGACCAGGGTTTAGACCCAAAGGGGCAAGGCAAACCGATTCGCTAGTTTTATAAGGAGTCACATTGAAACCCTTCGGATTAGGCAGAGTGCCCAGACTAGATGCTAGGTCAGATGAGCACGAACTATGATAAACCACATAATAGCTGGTCAAATATACCTCTCACATAGTTTGTGAGTTCTATGCGGTGTATCTTGCTACACTCTATCGGGGTTTGCCAAAGAATAAAAAGCCAATTGAGAAGCCAAGGCTATGGGTGCTGACAGTCCAGGGCAAGAATGTTCATATTTCGAAGGAGACAATCTGATGAGTTCAGTTTGGGTCCCACTTACTATTTATCTCAGTCTATCATAAAATATGATGGCCGTATTGATAAAATGAGAAGAGTGGTGACTAGGAAGGACATCGGGGCCAGGATAAAGCTTCTACACTGGATTACCATCCAGATTTGTAAGGAGAGTGTCGAGCTGACATGGGTCTCAAACCACGTAGATCCGGTAGTGAAACCCCAACTCTCATGCCGGGCCAAGTTTTGGTGGTTCATTATCTGTTAGCGCATTAGACCAACCTTTATGGATAATGTGATCACCCTTGAGAGAGAGGTGTTGTTGGCCAATATTCTAGCTAGTTATGCTATAGATTGGGCTCAAATTATTTCTGAGCAGATTCATGAGGCTGTATTTTGGACAAACACCTCACTGCCATTTCCAGTTATAATTCATCAATTATACAGTACAATAGGTTTTCCTATTGGCCCCCATGGGGAGCCTTATGTAGACGCCACATGCACCATGGATCACATCCTGATAAAGGCTGATGAGAACCCGGTGGCCTTACCACGAGCAGTTCCTCTTCTTTTTGAGCCATTCCTACTAGAGCTTCTAACTCATAGAGTGTCTCTATCTACTATCGGCACTATACTCCAGCACTCTAGCACCACCACCAACTTTATTACAGGTTTATTCTATTATTTTTGCTATTGCTTTTTAGGTATTATTATGAAGGGTGGCTATGGTGGCACTATACTCCAGCACTCTAGCACCACCACCAACTTTATTACAGGTCCGAGCATAGGTTAAATAGACTCTAAGGAGAGGATAAAGGCATTCGCCCATGATCTTGTAGTTGAGATAGTTAGGGCAGTGGATACCTGGGTGGATGCCTTAGAGGCAAGAATCCAGCGGCAACTTAAGGGAGTTCGAACCGCTGACACAAGTGTTGTGACCAAGGAGTTGGCCAAGTTTAAGGTCAAATTATTAAAGATATTGGCATCTCCTGTTGTAGTGTTGGAGGTGGCACCGACAAACAATGAGGTATTCGAGTGGCTAGCCGACCATCCGGATGTCCATGGGAAGAGGCCCCTTGAGTATAGTGATGACGTAGAGCTAATCTAAAGAGGCCGAGACCGGAGAAGGAGCACATACCAGAGGAGGTGGTGCAGGAGTCGCTATTATTAGTGGCTACTTAGAGAGATCGAGAATAGCACATTCCACATAGAGAGGGGTACTTCCTGTACTCCTGTAGAGGAGTTACTGCCACAAGACCCCACAGACCAGCCAGAGGGCGGTGCTTGGTGTACCATGATGTTTCACATCTTTTGACCCCAGTTTTTAATTTGTCATGATGGATATTTTTTTCTCTTATTACACAATTTTTTTTTATTATATTGGTTTTTGGATCTGTTTAAATATTTCTAGTTTGGATGCTATTTTTACTTATATTGTGGATGTTAATTTTTGGTTTTTAATGCATATATGTATGTATTTCTATGTTATCGTATTTTGTCTTTTTTCTTGTCTTTAGTTTGAGGACAAAGTAACCTACTTTGTTGTGGTGTGGAAAGTTATAGATTAAGGTGAAGTCTGAGTTGCTTTAAGTCCATAACTTCTCCTATTTTTGATCCCAAGGTTTTCTTTTCGTGCTTCTTTTTTCTTGTGGATGTTTAATGTTCTGTTGAACCGACGTGTTTAGGTAGTGTAGATAATGGGTGAATTCATAATAGTATTATCTATTGGCATATACATAATTTTTAAATGTGTTTTCAATGTTTGATAAACAATTGGGTACCCTTAACATTTTTGAGGTTATGAATATTGATGCATTCATACATTTTTGAGTATATGACAATGTTTGTTCTTATATTTGTGAAGGTAAGCTGAGACTGAAAGCATGACTAGTAAATCTATACTTAATTGTGCATGCAATGCCATGTGTGTTGTAAGCTTATTTTGCTGCATTTATGCATCTCGTACGGACGCAGAACTTGCTTTATTACTCTAGGATTGGTTTGGTGATATGGTGGATATGGAAAGGATCTTAGCCCTTTATTTTTTTTAGTGAAACCACTTTGGGCCTAAATGACCTACAAAATAAGTGAGTGAATCCCTTGTTCCAAATTTTTGAGCTTCTCATGTATTCATTCTTTCTTGACACTCTGCTGACCTAACCTTATTTGATGAAATACCTTGATATTGGCCTTGGTCTATCCTTGAACATATAAACCTTGATTGAGGCCAACGACCTAAGTTGAGGCTGGCTGTAGTTGGTGGCCCTAGTTTGAGGCATAGATATTATGCACTTTACTTGAGGCTAAAAGCCTAAGGTCAGGGTGACCCTTATTGTGGTAAAGTAAGAATAATAAGGTGGTTAGTTAGGAAATTGAGAAAGAAATGGAAAGCATGAACCAAGTGAAGAAAAAGAAAAGAAAATTGCCTGGAGAAAAAGTAGCAAAAATGAGTTTGAAATAGAGGTATAGCTAAAAAAGAGAAAGAAAGCACTCGAGGAAAGTTCAAAACAGGAGAATAAGGGTGGATTAATTAAAAAGGTTTGGATTATGAAATCAAAAAGTGTTAGTAAATATGGTTCGAGGATAACTTTTAGTCACTACTTGCCTAGAATACCATACCAAAGCACCCTGAACCTATGTTACAAGTTTATAAGTCCTAAAGTGATCCAACTCCACTTTATCTCCAAGAAAAAAGATGAGTATAGAGGCAAGCCTAAGGTGTTAGTATGCATTGAATTTCAATTATGAGAGTGAGAATGCTTTCTCAGTCCCTAAGTTCTAAATGCTTTTTAGTGAGTATCAGGGACTTCTTTCTAGTGAGGGGATTTGCACCACTTGAGTAGCATATGACTATACCAGTGATTGTGGACAGTTGATGCTCCTTAGCTTATCATAGTTGGATTACCAGATATCTCATTGTGTTCTTGTTTGCTTAATAACTTTGCAATCCTGTTTTGAAAATAGTAGTTGGGTACCTGAATCAAAGGAGTTGTGGTATATGCCATTAGTATAGATGCTATGTGTTTCTCTTTGTCTATGTAGATTGGGTCGTAGCTTAAGGACAAATAACAATTCTAAGTAGAGGTTGTTGATATGCAGTTAAAATACAACACATTTGATGCCGAAAACAAGAGATTTTGTGAGTTCTTAATGCAACGTTTTATGGTTTTTATGTGTTTTTGTGTTGTTCTTGCAGAAAAGTTGGGTTGGCATGATTTTGAAAAAACGTTATAGATTTTGCTGAAGTTTAGGACATACGAGCACACCTACGAGTTGTAGCTTGGGCAATGAGTCACAAAGTGTGTGGTAGCAACAATCAGAGACCAAAAACATAGAAATCTGTTATGTAGAACTCACCCCTATGAGGCAATCATACGAGTTGTAAGTCTCACCACGACTCATATAAGAGGACTTATAGCAAGAATCAGAGAGCTAAAATATTGGACCCATTTTAGGTTAGTTTATTATTTTATCTTCTAAATCCTTTCTTAGTTTTTAGATTAGTTTATTATTTTTTCTTGGAAAACCCATTTTAGGGATTGCAAATCATGCCTTTTACTCATTGTTCATCAATCAAGCTTGTGGGTTTGCAACTTCTGGTGCCTACACTCTTCATTGTTGCTGGTAAAATTCTCATTTGTGTCTTGTTGTGCATTTTTGCTTGTTTTCCTTAGCCATGAGTAGCTAAGCACCCACAACTTGGGATTGTGGGAACCATGGGTAGTTGACTTGAGATAACCAAGGTTGATTGTATTTCTATAATTAGGGTTTCCATGTATTGTCTATTTCCCTTCATTACGATTATTATTTGGTGGTGGCCAACACCAAACCCTACCTACTATCATGATGCTGAACAGTGAAGTGACAAAAAGGAAAGGGGAAGTAGATGATAGGATTCAATCGATGTCTTCTCGTCTAATCGATCGAACCTGACTAAGAGAAGGTTGACTGGGACAATTGGCAAGGGTTAGTTGGTACACCATGGTTGCTGACCAAGTGCCATGGTAAAATTTAACCTTTGCCTACACAAGAGAGCTGGAAGAACCTAAGTTACCATTGTGCATGATAATCTTCAATTACGATTATGTTACTTAGGCTAGTCGAGTCTACGAACCATGGGGAACATAATTCCAAAGTTTTCCTTAAAATTGAGTATTTTCCCACATAGTAGTATAGTCATAATTTTACTTCAGTTTTTGAATCACAACCCCCCACCCCACCCTTTAGATATTTTAGTTATTGATGCTTGAAATGATTAGTAGTAAAGTCTTATAGACAAGCCCTGTATTCCCTATGGATTCGACCCTAACCTTTGGTTAGGTTAAGTGCTGACAATGACCGCTTTCTTATTGGAGCGTCAACATCAGATATATCATCCTTCTTTTTCACAAACAACACCGGTGCACCCCAAGGTAATTTGCTAGGTCTAATAAATCCCTTCTCCAACAAGTCCCATAATTGTTCCTTTAACACCTTCAACTCCTCTAGGGCCATACGGTAAGGGGGAAGAGAATTGGGTTGAGTATTGGGAAGGAGGTCTATGCAAAAATCTATTTTCCTATTGGGAGGAACACTGGGGAGTCATTTAGAAAGACATCAAGAAACTCATTCACAACTGAAACTGACTCTATGGGAAGGACCTTGTACTCCACATCCCTAACCCTCACACGATGATAGAGATACCCCTTAGAGATCAACTTAAGGGCTTTAATACAAGAGCTGAACCTACTCTTGACTACCACATCATGACTCTGCCACTCAAAAATGGGTTCATTTGGGAATTGGAACTTGACCCTACGGGTTCTACAGTCAATAGAGACATAGTATGCATGCAACCAATCAATCCTAAGAATGACATCAAAATCAATCATATCCAACTCAACAAGATCACAAGGCAATATCTTATGCAATATGTAAATGGGATAATTTCTATAGTTCTTCCAAGCCATAATAAATATACCATTAGGAGCAAATACCTCATATGTCATAACAATAATTTGGGCTCAATATGGAACATTTTGGCAACAAAGGGCTAACAAAAGAAAGACTGGCACCCGGATCAATCAATACATGCACATCAAAATCAAAGGATGTTCTCTCATCTTATGCTCAATACCACCATACATAAAATAACCCTTAGTGTTACCAAAACACTTTTCTTGATGCTTTTTGCTACAACCTTAATAAAGGGCGAAAGGGAGCCTTTCCTTTTTGTACTTGGGCACTAGTAGACGAGCAGAAGATAAAGCCCCATCAACTAAGGCTATCTTAGCCTTTATATCCTCCCTCTTAGCATTTCTAATCCTATGGTTACTTGCATATTGGTTTTGTTCAACAGTTACAACTTTGTCCAATTACCATAGAGCATTGCAAATCTTCACATTTGATATGTCATTGTTGAGAAGTTGATCTTCAAGATAAAAATATTACCATCTTACCCACAATGTTGAAGAGTGTCAGGCATATTCTGAAACAAAATGGATAGGAATCAGAAATAAACCTTAGAGGATTTAGCTCTATCGTATGACATAGGTCATGAAAAAGTGATTCATTCCTAAAATGCCTCATAGCCTCCTATTCATAGTTGTATCGTGCTTCACAACCATGAATAAGACTCTACTGAATGTAGTGTGTTGGATATCTGATGACCATTAACAAACCTATTGCTCTGATACCAAGTTTGTCAAAACCCAAGCCTAGGGTCTTGATGTGACACGATGAATAGAAAATCCGAGGGAACCCAAACAAGCCTCTTAGGATATCATTTGCACATCCTTGGTTGCGGAAGCATAATTAAACAATAAGCAAGTAATAAACAATTCTAAGGGAAGCGGGACTTTGGACTCAAGCTTTGGGGATGTTATAGGGAAGAGGATTTGCATGATCTTGTAACAAATAAAGTCTAAGGGGCGGGTAAGTATGACTTTCTATGGAGGAAATAAGTGACTTGGGACTTCCATCACATCATAAACAAATATCAATATATAGAAGAGGATAAGGACAAAGGGAAATCTTTCATGATCACATAAACATAGTAGAGTAAAGACCATAGCATACATAGCTATATATCCAACGACACCTCTTACATGAGCAGAATGGGGGTTAAGACATTTTTCGTGCTCACCCTCAAAATCTAAATATCCATAAGTAAATAATTCTGAATAAAGCATGAAAGAAAAGTGGATGTTGTCCCCGAAATAGAGGACTCACCAACAGCAATCTTCAAACAAGCCATCTAGCCACGAGGAGAAGGATGAAGAGGAGCTCCAGTCCTTATATGGTTAGGTTATATAGGTAAACAGTATGTGTTATCACTTTGAATGTACTACGTATGTAGGGTGCAATGCAATAGAGAACATAGGCCATAATAAATCAACATGCATAATCATGATCCGACATAAGCTCAATATGACCTGTATAATCAATGCTTTAATTAAAACATGCACAAAGGTAGTAAAACTTGGATAATATATCATACATATGTGGGAGGAGACCCTAACAGACATATAAGACCAAGTGATCTACTACGTGGAATCCCGATGTTCACTCCACACTGAATAAAGAAGTGGTCTACTTACCAAGGGAAACCAAGAATGACCTACACAGTGGAGAACTTGTCCTAGTCGGATCCACTAGTAAAACCCATTTAGGAAAATAATATAAACCTATGATGGCACATAGTTAAAAATCTAAGACTTTATATAAGGGCCCTTTGGGTGAAGACCTTACCTTAAGCCTCTATCAGTGCTAAGTCTAGCCCTACAGAATACTTGAAATAATCATAAATTTAATCATAACTTGAATAACTTATAAAAACATGATAACATGGCATGAGTAGTTCATTCTAATACTTGACCCTTACACGTGGGCATAAACCTAATATTTGAGGGTAAAAATATTTCACGGACTTGACCCCTTCTAGTAGACATTGCATTTCACAAGAGTGTAAAGATTGCAATATGCTTGGCCCCTTCTAGTGAGCTTTAGTTTGTATATGAGAGTAAAATAGTTGTCATTCTTGTCCCTTTCATGCAGATATTATTCACTCACAAGAGGGTAGAATATAGTATAAGGGGTCAACATTTTATTTACAAATAATAGGAACGTTTTATGAGTTTAATGCATGCATAGGATCTCATAATTTATCATAAAATACTTATCTTGCAAAACATGAAATAGTCTTTCATCAACATAAGAATTCTTGTCATGTAAATTTAGTCAAACATGGTGGGTATATATATGTAAATATGCTTAAAACAACGCAATTTAAGAGTATAAGACAAGAGAGGAGTAAAATCAATTCATTTGGAAATCATTTAATTCAAGCCATCGACATTGTAGTAGAAACACCAATTTGGGTGCCATGAAATCCATCTTAAAAGTTCACAAGCTTTTATAGTTTATATAGTTCACATCATGTATAGCTTCAATAGATATAAAGCAACTAATGGAATAATCTTTCAATAGATGTTCATGCATAATCAATTAACGCTTGATAAAACCAAAAATAATTCATATTCAAAATGCATAATAGGAAGTGCCCATAAAGAATCTAACCTTGAAATCATGAAATTTCATAAAAAGGAGAGTTCGCCTCCAGGGGTGGAAGCAACCATGGAAAATGACCCCTATACCTTTACTTGAGACTCTATTGAAGAAAACTTAAGGAAGACTTAAGGCTTCAATTGAGTTCTTCAAAATCCAAAGTAAGTTCTTGAGATTCTTGAACTTTGATGAGGGGAGTATGAGGAATTAGGAGGAATTTTTGGAGGGTTCTTTAGTGTTCTAGGGCTTGAAAATTGCTGAAGAGTAAGGTGTTCCCATATATATCACCATTGAGTTAATACCCAATTGCCCATAAGTGAAAACTAGAAATTAAGGAATCTGTTCAACTAGTCTGTGATAAGTCCACAATGCGGACTTTATGCGAACTAGTACATATTCGCGCGAAGTTTAATGTTTCCCTTCTTTTGCCCATGAATGGATTTAGGCCATTTTTATTCTAGTGTGCATCAAGTTCGAAATGTAGATTGGTTGTATACCCGGGTTTAGCCCCTATAACGAAATATTTTTTTTTTTGGTACGAGTCATCTAAAATTCAAAGTCTACTCCTTTCGTACATAATTCCTCCCCACCTTAAAAGTAAATTTAAGTCAAATTTGCAAAATCATGCTCGAATTTTGAGATATTCAAGAAATACACCATAGGGCATTTTTTCGAGGCTCGTGAGAGGTGTTACAATAATCAATTTACTTCATACTTTTTAATGTCCTTTCTAAGAGTTTTCAGTGCCATGGTACAGTTATGTATTGTTTTTTATCCCAAACTGATGGGCAAGCCAATGGAACAAACCAAATCTTGGAAGACATGTGATGGGCATGTATAATTTATTTTAATGGAAGTTAGGATGATCATCTACCATTGATTGAATTTGCATATACGAATAATTATGGATCAAGAATTAAGATGACATATTTTGAGGCTTTGTATGGGAGAAGGTATAGCTCTTTGGTAAGATGGTTTGAAGTTAGTAAAATGGTATTAGTTGGTCTTGATTTGGTCTTTGAGGCTATGGAAAAGGTGAGAATCATAAGGGTGAGATTGAAGACAACCCAAAGTTGCCAAAAGTCATTCTGATGTTAGGAAGAGAGCTCTTGTATTCAACGTGGATGACTGAGTCTATCTAAAGGTTTCACCTATAAAGGGTGTAGTGCATTTTTATAAAAAGAAAAAATTGAGTCTTACGTATGTGGAGCCTTATAGAATTTTTGAACGAATTGGTAAAGTGACATATAAGTTGGAATTTCCAATATAGTTGTCCATGGTCCATCTGACATTTCATATATCAATGTTGAGATAATGTGATGGCGATCCGAATACTATTGTACCCTTGGGTAATGTGAGTATTGCAGAAAATTTAACCTACTAAGAAGTTCACAATGTGATTTTTGACCATAAAGTGAAAAGATTGAGTAACAAAGAAATCACATCCACTAAAGTCTTGTTGAGGAATCACCAAGTCGAGACTGCTATATGGGAAGCAGAAGTGGAGATGATGAAATGATATCCGTACCTCTTTTCTCCCACTGAAGACTAAGATGCTTAGCTACTCATGTTGCATTCTGCTAAAAACCTAAGTGTAAATATTGAAACTTTATATTACATGTAAGCATACTCATGAAATCAATTTCGGATGATATTATAAATTGAATTATGGCATTCATGCTAGGTTGCTTTTACACACTTATCTTACTCAAGCTAGTCTTATCCTATAGAGAATGAATATTCCTAAGGAAAATTATACTACCCCGAGCTTTTGAAGGTTCAAAAATGATATA
Source organism: Solanum sejunctum (assembly GCA_025642045.1). NCBI lineage: Eukaryota > Viridiplantae > Streptophyta > Magnoliopsida > Solanales > Solanaceae > Solanum > Solanum sejunctum. Next base: position 19,511 of record JAOTQJ010038101.1, read on the forward strand.
ATAAAGTAAAACATTAGAAAAATAGTCTTGGTGGATTTTTAGATCAAGCAAATCACCCAATAAAATTTTTAAAAATTTAATAAGCAAAACGATCTGTGATAGGATCGCATTGCTGACCTGCTTTGAGGTACTTCAAATTTTTATTAAGTTCAAATTATTCCAAAATCTAACCAAAATCCAATTCACTAAAAATGACCTATGACGACCCATTTTGGATTATGGACATTCTCCAATACGATGTCTGCTTCTAAGTTTTTAAATGGAGGTACTTTGAACTTTTTCCTATACATCATTTAATGAATTTGGACAATTTTTTAGAACTAAATATCATCCTATAAACTACCAAATTGATCTCCTTCTTCTAAATTCACATATGTCAAAGTTTCTTTTCTAAAAGCTCCATTGAAGAATTCAAGCAACTCCTAGTTAAAGTCAAGAATTTTCTTAAGATTTTCCTAGTTTCTTGTGTATAGTATGTGAGTATTCATCCATGCAGTCCTTTCTTCTATGGGCATTCTCCAAATTTCTCAATTCTTATCCAAATTCAAGTATGTATATTTTATGTAGCTTCTCAATTTCTACCCAATTTCTTCAATTATGATATATATTATGATTATTGATTTATTCTTATATGAGTTTATGTGCATGAAACCAATGATTTTCCTATAAATCATCAATAAATTCTATCTAGGGTTCATAATCCCATAATGGATTTTGTACAATTTTTACCCAATTGTATGAAGTATCTTTAAATTATGCTTTATTTAATCAGTAGAACACGAACTATTGTCCAATAGCATGATTATGATGATTTTCAAGTAGTTTCTCTATAAGGATTTCTAGGGTTCATGGTAACTAATGTAGGATAATATAATTATGCATGAATTTCATTAAGTTACATATTTTTAAGATTATTATAGATTAAATCCATAAAATGTCCTTAATCTATATGAATTATGATTATGAATGATAAGAGTTTCTTTTAATTTATGAAAGGTAATTCAATGACTTTTTCTATTAAGTCCCTTCAATGATAAATGAATATTGGTGAAAGGATAACTCTACCTAATCATGGATTGTGCTTGTAACAAGGATAATTCTCACATTGATAAATCACACAAGATTTATGTAGTACTCTTAGGAATGATGGTTTTCATTGACTCAAAGCTATGATTGATTTATAAATGACTATAATACTATGATATATTATTTCTCAGGATTTTACATAGTAATGAGAAGGCTTGAGGTGTGGTTTGGTCTAGTAGACGTTAAGGTTATCCATCAAAGGGAACTCTAGTAGAAACGTCTTATCTAAAATTATGTTGTTACCATGGGTCACCTTTTTAGGCTAGTCTAGTTGATCCACATTTAGCCTCTTATTCATGAATGATGATGGAATCTACCTTGGTAAGTAGTCTTCCCCTTTCTCAATATAGGGGTTACAATGAATTCCAAGTAATAGCTCACATGGTCTTATTGTCGATTATAGTAATATCTCATAAAATGATTTTATTACTTTAAGCTTTGCTATGATTTGATGTCTTGACCACACACTTATGATCATGATATATTTAAAGTTTTACTTCATGCACATGTTTTTGTCGCCTTGCATTCCATAACTCATGTATCATCTCATTCATTTTATACATACCCATATCTATATATGTCATGCATTTGGCACATACTTAGTGAATTCTAACATACAAACACAAATTTTACCTACATTATTAAGAATATAGGGTCTAGTGTTCCTCTCTCCACTTGAGATGATCTTGCAAAGAATATCAAAGAAGATTGGTGAATTCTGTTAATTCAGAGGCAATGCAAATGATATTCTACCTTTTGTTATTTAGCTTCAATTAGTATTTTAAGAATGTGTCATTTTATTACTTTTGAGAGTGAGCCAATAACATGTCCATAACCCTCGTCTATGCTATGCTTAGAAGCTTGTTGGATGATATGTAAAGAGTCTATGATCTCTCTCTCTTTGGACTAAGTTGTTCTTTTCTTTTTGATATTGATGTGAGGCCCATTCCTCTTATCCCTTGTAGCTTGTAATAATACTATTATTGCCTTGTGAATGCTTGATGATATGCTAAAATGGCTTGGTTTGGGTCCTTCAGAGTTTCAATTATTGTCTCATACCTAAGGCCTAACTTGGGTCATGATAGTGTCATTAGTAGATCTACTTTTCCTACATGCAACAATTGTGAGAGGATAATGCTTGGTTGGAACTAAAGCATGGGTGTGGTAAGGTAGAGAACAAGATAGCAAATTGCCCTATTTTTGTAAATAAGAGAAGATATGGTCTTCTAGAAGTTTAGCATTTCACTTTAAAGTAACAGGCATAGTTGGTCTGCCCTTTTCTTCAAATGATAACAATCAACTCCATGATAGGTTTTACGCACTTCAGACCTGACAGGACTATGATGATTCTCCTGATGTGGTTATGGGTATATCGTAAGTCTTTCACTTTGATAAGTATACATTGTTTGACCCTGGTGCTGATCTATCTTTAGTATCCCTATACATGGCCGTGAGATTTGGTATGTCTCTCGAGATCTTGTTAGAGACCTTCTTAGTTTGTGCTCTCTTTAGTGATTAGTTTTAGCAAAGCGAGTCTATAGAAATTGCTTGGTATTAGTGTTTCATAAAGTTACTTTATGTGATCTTCTTGTGCTTGAAATAAGCAATTTCGATGCTATCCTTGGCATGGATTAGCTTCACACATATTATGCTTTAATTGATTACAGAACTTAAATGGTTAAGTTAAACTTCCCTAATGAACTAGTCCCAAAATAGAAAGGTCAAAATTTCATGTTCAAAAATTAAATTTATATCATAGCATAAGGCTTAGAAAATGATTCCCAAGGTTTGCATCTATCATCTTATGCAGGTTAGGGATACTACTTCTGAAATCCTTACTCTCAAAGTAGTCCCCATTGCTAATGATTTTCTCAATGCACTCCTCTATGATTAACTCGGTATTTCTCCCAATAGGAAATTAATTTTGACATAATTCTCTTCCTTGATACCAAAACCTATCTCTCTATTACTCCTTATCTAATGTCCCTGGGAAAACTTAAGGATTTAAAGGATAGATCGAAGGATTTATTGGATAAGAGCTTCATATGGAAAACCATTATAACTAGGGTTGTTGTCATGTTATTTATTAGAAAGAAGGATGGATTGCTTTGAATGTGTATAGGTTATATTCAATTGAATAAGGTTACCATCAAGAACAAATATTCTATTCATATAATCGAATGATTTGTTTGACCAACTCCAAGGGGCAAGTTATTTCTCTAAGATTGATTTCTAATCCAATAACAACCAAATAAGAGATGGGTTGATATCACAAAGATGACTTTAAGAATATGATATGGTCATTCAAGTTTTTGGTTATGCCATTTATTTTAAAAAATTCTCCCTAGCCTTCATGGAGTTGATGAATTGGTTATTCAAATCATACTTGGATATGTTTATGATGGTCTTCATTGACAATATATTAGCTTACTCCCAAAGTGAGAAAGATCATATGAGTCACTTGAGAATTATATTTCAAATATTAAGGGATCATTAATTATTTGTCAAATTTAGTAAATGTGAGTTTTTGTTAAGTTTGGTTTCATTTTCTGGTCGTATTTTATCTAGTGCAGATATTATAGTTGATCCTACGAAAATTAAGTGCTTAAAGATTTTCCTAAACATTTGTCCTTATTTGATATTTTGAGTTTCCTAAGTTTTGATAGCTATTATAGAAGGTTAGTATATGGATTGTCATAGATTGCATCGCCTTTGACTAATTTGACCCAGTAGAAGTGAAGTTTCAGTGGTGAAATAAGTGTGTAAGAAGTTTTCAAGATGTGAAAGGTTGTGTTACTTCATCCCTTATATTGACATTACTAAAAGGACTGGATGCGTTTGTTGCTCATGCATTAGACCTAGACATGTGTTGATGCAACACAGTAAGGACATAACATTTGTCTTTAGAGAATGTAAAGTACATGAAAGGAATGGCCTATCCCTTAACCTTGAATTGGTGGCAGTAGGTTTTGCCATGAAGATTTGACATCACTATTTTACGGTGTTCATGTTGATATATTCACTGACTATAATATCCTACAATATTTATTTAGCCGAAGGGACTTAAACCTCTGACAAAGGAGATGGATTGAATCATTGAAGGACTATGACAAGAGTGTGTTGTACCATCTAGGTAAAGATAATGTTGTTGTCAATACTCTAAGCCAAATATCCATGAATAGAATTGCTCATGTTAAGTGTGGAAGGAAATAATTCTTAAAGATGTACATAGGTTAGTCCGTTTGGCTATATGATTAGTTGCCTCTGTTAAGGATGCTGTACTTTTCTGGACTTTGATCTGGTCTAGTGGTAAATATAAAGACAAACCCAGACTTTGATCCTGTCTTTGTTGAGTTGAATAAATTGGTTTCCATAAAGAAGATTGAGTTTTTCTATCAAGGGGGAATTAGAGTACTTCTTTTCCAAGGTTTCCCATATGTTCCTAATATTATTAGCCTTAAGGAGATGATATTGAGTGAAGCCTATAGTTCCTCATATTCAATTCATCTAGGATCCATCAATATGTATAAAGACTTGAGGGAGGTGTATTGATTTGTTTTTATGAAGAGGGACATAGCATGGTGTCTGGTAAAATGTTCTTTTCACGAGCCAAGCCTAAGGCCTAGATGTGACTTGATGAATGGAAAGCCCAAAGATAACCCAAACAAGCTTCATAGCATATCTGTACACATCCTTAGTTGCGAAAGCATATTAAACAAACATAAGAGTTAAATAAATAAAAATGAAAAGGGACTAAGGGAAACTATCTATAATAATAATATAGTAAGAAGAGTCAAGCTTTAATAACATAATCAAACCATGACATAATATCCAATAACTCTTCTAACATAGCAAGGAGTGGGGGCCAAGACACTTTCCGAGCTCACCCTCATTTAATAAGCATTAAACATAAGAATAAGAATCTATAAAGCATGAATGAGAATAGCTATTGACCTCGGAATTAAGGACTCACCAACTAGCTTTCTCACAAGAACCAACTAGCCATGTGGAGGACGATGATGATCAAATGTAGCTTTGGTCCCTACATGATAATATCATATTGCCAGAGAGTATGAGTTAGTACATTTAAATGCACAAAGTATGAGGGATGCAATGCAACAAGAATCATAAGCCATTATAACAAGATTCTTAATCATATTTAATGAACATAGGCTCAATATGCCATGTGTAATCAATGCATAGGATGAAACATGTTTCAGAATAATCCTACTAGCATATCTTGTTTAAAACCATAAAGTAACATAAATAGATCATCCAACTACATTGTACTAAATGGTGAGAGATATAGCATAGGTCATAACCCCTTCTAATAGGCAATGGGTGGTACATGAGGGTAGAGGAGTAACATAGGTTACAATCCGTACATGTGAGCATGAGATAATAAATAGTATATAAGGTTAGAAAGATAGCATAGGTCATAACCCCTACATGTAAGCATAAGATAACACATAACATTGAATCACATATGAGGGTAAGGTGTACCATATAGTTCATAATCCATTCATATGAGTATAAGATATTGCATAATATTGAATCGTACATGAGGTGAAGGTATACAACATAGTTCATGACCCCTTCATGTTGAAATTGTCCTTGTAATATAGGGTAAGTCATATAACATAGTTCATAACCCCTTCTAGTAGGCTTCACAATTCGCAAGAGCATAAACCTTTGCTTAAGAACTCAATAACTCATCTATAATTGAGACATGTAAAAATCATGCAATAGGTCATAGGAGAACTTGAGAATTCTTGTCAAGAAATTTTATCAAACATGTGGCTAGTATATATGGACACATGTTTAAATCATCCAAAATGCAAGAGTATGCATCATGAAATAGTGAAATCAATGCAAGGAATCAACCAATCAACATTATGGTAAAACCCTGTCAAGACCCAAGCCTAGCGCCTAGACTGACAGGCGAATGGGGAACCTGAAAGAACCCCAAACAAGTCTTATAGCATATCATTACACATCCTTGATCGCAGAAGCAATTAAAATGATATCAAGGTTAAACCTCCATATCATAAACATCAAAAAATAAGAGACTCAAGGCTCATAGCATAGATTTATATAATGTCCAATATCTCTACTACATAGATAAGAACGGGGGCCATGATAAGCAATTGGGCTCACCCTCATAGTCAAAAAATAACAAAAAGAGAGATAGTCTTAATACATACCAAGAGATCATAAGTAACATCCTTGGAATGGAGGACTCACCAACAAGCTTGATAGAAGTCGTACTAACACATGGAGGAGGATGCTCAAGTGGGGCTCCAGTTCCTACATGGTGACATCAATGTAGATCTAGAGTATACGTTAGTATGTTTGAATGTACTAAGTAGTTAGGGTGCAATTCAATAATATATAGGCATCATAATTGAAATGCTTAATTAGAAAAGAGATGAGCATATCGCAATATGACGTGAATGAAAGTTGCTTGAAGTAAATCATACTTTCATATAACATAACACATATGTAGTAAGTGACCATTCTTAGTGCAATCTAATGCCTATCACCCTCTTGGAGAGGCGCATGAGGTACGAACCTCTTGATGAGGTTGTTAAGGTACAAATCCCCCAATGGGTTCATAGGTACACATCCCCAACATGGTTGATGGAGTACAAATCCCCTAACAAGGTTGATCGGTACAAAATCCCAAAATGGTTGATGGATAGTCGGGCCTTACCACCCATAGTGACCGGAGTACAAACACCCCGATGGTTGATGAGTATAAATTCCCGACAAGGTTGATGGATATTCGCATCCTACTACTCGTGGTGACCGAAGTACAAACCCCTGATAAGTTATAAAGGTACGAACCCCTTGACACGGTTACTCGGTGTGCAACTCCCGAGTAGGGAATGGTCACAATCCAACACTATATAGAAGAATATCATTTATACGTTTATCCCTCTCGTCATCACATATTCATCATATACATATATATATTTCATTATCATTTCATCATCATTCTATCATTATTTTATCATTATATTGTCATTCAACTTATAAGACAAGCTTTGGTCCCTCAACTCTTCAAGAAACCATAACCAGACATTTTATCAAACACTTAAAGGGTATGTAGTGTTAGTGTAAGACTATGCAATTCAGGGATGAATTATCCTAGAAAATTCAATGTAAAACCTTTAAAATGGATACTTGGTAATACCCTCAAGTAATATACAATAAAACCCTTCATTAGATATTTCAAATGATCTTAGATTCATAGCCCAAAACATAGTAAATTAGTCATAATTTCATAAACCCCAACATAGTGTGCAGTGATTTTCATAATAGATAAGACCCATGAGTAAATCAACTTAAAATCATGCAATTTTGAGGAAAAGAAAGCTTGGGTATCATGAGTGAAAGGAACCCATGAAAGAAACTCACGTACCTTATCTTTGGATATGAACTTGATGATGATTGGAGATGGAGATTTGAAGTTTGGTTGAAATCCTTAAGATCCGGAGAAGGTTTTGGCACTTGAATTTTGAAAAAAATATAATACTAAGTGTTTGAGTGAGTATTGGAGAATGTTTTTGAATAATATGAGGGTGAATTTTCACATATTTGAACACTTAGTCCCAAGACTTAAACGTCTTGGACCGAAACTAAAAACTGTCACCAAAATAAGATGCGCTAGTGATGCGAAATAGCTACTGGAAATTGACAGTTTGAAATATTGGATTTTGCTACAGTTGACCCAAAATTTGGGTTAGACCCATCTCCCCCTCAATTTGACCCCCTAAACAAGAATATGAAATCAAATTTTTGGTATGACTCACAGATTTTGAGATATGTGGAAATTACTATTCTCGGTACTTCATAGACACATTTTTAGGTATGTTTTGGGTTCGTTTCAATATCACTCCCTTGGGAACATTCGTCTCCGAATGTCAAAGAAATATATATGAGAGATGTAAACATGAAAATTTCTTCCCATATAGAGATGCAACAATGCACTTGAACACCATTTCAAAAATCTTATCATAAGTGTAAAATCATCATGGACTGTCTCAATATAATCATCAATGCACGCAATGACATAGGGGCTGAAAATAAGGCTTGGAATTCATAAAAGGACTTGATGTGTTATTATAAGCTTGAATATAATGAATGTGGTACGAATATTTCTCCTGTATGCCCATTTCGGCTCCCCGAGAGATACTATCGACTTGACGATTCTCCCAATAGGCCTTGAGGAACACTACATCCTCACAAATCAACATTTTTCTCAAATCCACCCAACTTCTCCACCAAACCTCCTCATAAGTCAACTCATCTACCACAATGTACACAACCGTAAGAGTACTATATCACTTGGATCACCAACACCCCTCCTTTATCCTAGAAACATAAAGAACCAGACTAACCATATCTGTATCTAAAGGCATTTCCTTTTCGTATGCAACCTCATGAACCTTCCTCAACACCCTATGAAGTTTCATAAACCATGAATTCAATTCCCTCTTTACCGGGGCAAACCATACCTTTCATGAGAGAAACTTTCAATTAGCCCCAATCACTAACTTCGAATTCAAGCTCTCTTTTTCACACTTTGGCATAGGAATTTTGATGACTTTGGGTTGTCTCCAACATTTCCCTAATCAATGTTACCATCTCCATAGCATCCACAACCAGATCCGGACCCGACAAAGCCATATCGCCCACTTCAAATCAACCAAACTGGTAATCTACAATGCCTATCATAGAGGGCTTCAAAAGGAGGCTTACCGTTGCTAGAATGATAGCTATTGTTATAGGCAAACTCAATCAATGGAAGATGATCATCCCAACGACTCTTGAACCCTAAAATATGAACCCTAAGCATATCGTAAAGTAATATCACCAACTCATGAATATACAATTTAGTGTACTTCTTGGTACCATAAGCAGTCCTATCTGGTAGAAAGTGAGCCAATTTGGTCATCCTATCAACCATACCCCAAATATAATCAAAACCCTTTCTAGTCTTGGGTAATCTAAACACAAAATCCATGTTACTTTCCGCCTACTTCCAAATAGTGATCTTTATGTCTTGCATTAGGGCCAGCTGGCCTTGGATGCTCGGTTGTAACTTGTTGAAAACTATGACAACCAAAATAAATTTGGCAATGTCGTTCCTCATACCCCCTACCAATACACCTCTCTAAAATCTCTTTAAATTTGGTAGAACCAAGGTGAATAAAAGAAGAAGAATTATGGTCTTTTACCAAGGCCTTCAATTCTAACAAAGAGGGATCAAGATCTTGCTTTGCTCTTACCTCATCAACCAATGAAGATTTAGAACAATCAACAACAATAACACCACCATTACCAACCTCTTCCAACCTAACCCCTAATCTAGCCAATCGGTGCACCTCCCTAGCCACCTTTTTATCACTACCATCAACGTGAGTTAGGCTATCCATAGGCACCCTAGTCAAAGCATCTGCCATCACATTACTCTTATGGGTATTACAATGCACATTCATATCATAATCCTAAAGGAATTCTAACCACCTCCTCTATCTCAAGATAAGATCCCTTTGGGTGAATATGTATTAGAAACTCTAGCGAACGGTAACCACACCAACATCCAGTACAACCAATGACGTCAAATATTCAAAGCAAAAGCCCCGGCGACCAACTCAAGGTCATAGATAAGATAGTCCTTCTCATGCATCTCAAATTATCTAAAAGCATAGACTTCCACCTAACCATCTTGCATTAACACACAACCTAAACCAATCCAGGCGACATCACAATACACAACAAATCCTTCCAACCCTTCTGGTAGAGATAAGAAAGGAGTGGACACAAATTTATCCTTTAAAGTTGGAAACTCTTTTCACACTCAATGGTTCACACAAACTTAGCCTTCTTTTGGATCAACCTAGTCATGAGAGAAGCAATAGAAGAGAACCCTTTCATAATCCTATAGTGGTAACCCTCTAAGCCTAAGAAACTCCTAATATCCAAGGGAGTCAAAGGTCTAGGCAAACTTCTATTCACATACATCTCCTTAAGATCAATCTTAATAACGTCCTTTGACGCCACATGACCTCGGGAGGTAGCCTCCTTTAACCATATTTCACACTTTACATACTTAGTATACAACTTCTCTTACCCCATCATTTGCAACACTACTCCCAAATGGGTTACAAGCTCTAAATAAATACATACTTCATCACTAGAGACCACCATAAGCATCACAAGGTAGGAACTAAAGACTGTATTTATGAAACCCACAAATATAGCCGGTGCATAAGATAACAAAATAACTCCAATATGCTTAAAGGCTCACTCCTAATCTGAAAAGACACTTAGGGATAATACCTATCTTCACCATAACTTGTGAATAAACCCGAACCAAAGATCAAGCTTAGAGAAGTGACTAACCTATTGTAGTTGACCAAATAGATCGACTATTCTTAACTATCACAACCTTACGGGTTATACAATCAAAGGAGACACAATATGCAAGTAGCTGAACCACCTAAAGACCTCCAATCCAACAAACTAAGTTTAACCAAAATCACAAGACAAGACCCTATGCATTAAGAACTTGGGGGCAACACTTAGAGATCAATTCTACCTTAACACTTGAAACGGACTTACCCCTTAGCAACCATATTACAAGACTCCCACTCACGGATGGACTCAATAGAGAATTGGAACTTAAATCTGTGGGCCCTACATTAAGTGAGACATAATATGCATGTAACTAATCCACCCACAGCATCATCAAGGCTCACCACAACAAATCTAACATGTCACAAGGCATGACCTAATGCAATATAAACATGTAGCAACACCCATGACCTTTTAAATAATAACAAGCTCATCAATGAGATAGACACCAAAGAGAGTTCAGGACACATATGAACCTACTAGCAACCAAGAGAATAATAAAAGAAAATATGGCCCATCAGGCCCATCAATGCAAACACATCAAGCCAAAGGAAATTCAATATACCGATAGCAACATTGGGCACCTCATCCCTTTCTTGAGCCACTTCATCAACATGACCACCTTTATCTAAAGCTTGACCACCCTTACACTTCCTTTGAACATATGGACAAACCACTAGATTGTGACCCACTTTACTACATCTATAACAAGCATTGGTCTTCCTCAAGCATGGGCCACTATGGTACTTCCCACACCTTTGGCACTTGGCACTAGTCATCCCTGCATCACCTCCTTTACTGTTATTGCACCTAAGAGGACAATTGTTCCTCTTATGTCCTACTTTACCATAATCGAAACAAGTATTGGTTCATTTGAAACATGGTCCCCTATGTACCTTACCATATGTTTGACGCATAACATCACGTCTATCCTTGTGACTTTGGAGCTTTTCTCCAATACAAGCCCTCTTAGCCTTATTACCCCTCCTCTTCCCTATAGATGTCTTGGGAGTAAAAAACTTGTTGACCAAGGTGAGTTGCCAACTTTGTCACCACTTTGGACAATACACCATAGAGCATTACAAACTCCACATTCATTATATCACCGTCTTGAGTAGATTGAGACACTTCCTGTAATATAACGGTTAGGGATTAACAATAAGCCCTATAGGACCTAACTCTATCACACGACATAGATCATGAAGAAGTGAAACATTTTCTAGAATGCCTCATAGCCTCCTATTCATAGTTGTGGCGCACTTCACAACCATGAATAAGATTCTAATTGACGCAGTGTATTGGACATCGAGGATCTAAGAACATAGTGCTTTGATACTATCTTTGTCATGATTAAAGCGTAGGGCCTAGATGTGACTGACGAATTGGGAATCAGAAGAAACTCCAAACAAGCCTTATGACATATCATTACACACCGTTTGTCACAGAAACAATTAAAATGAAAATAAGAGATAAACCTAAGAAATGGGAAATGGGAATAAGGGTAAACCTCTATATCATAAATATCAAGAAACAAGAGTGTCAAGGCTTATAGTATAGATACATATCATGTCCAACAACACCTCTACTATATAGATAAGAGAGGGGGCGAAGACAAGCAACCAGGCTCACCCTCATAGTCAAAACAAAACCAGAAGAGCAATAGTCTTAGTACATAGCAAGGGATCATTAGTAACATCCCCGGTATGGAGGACTCACTAACCAGCTGGATAGAGGTCATATTAGTCACGTGGAGGAGGATACTTAAGTGGGGCTCTGTTTTCTACATGGTAACATCATGTAGCCATAGAGTGCATTAGTACATTTGAATATACTAATAATATAGGATACAATGCAATAATAGATAGATATCATAATCAAAATGCTTAATCATACAATAGAGGAGCATATGGCAATATGACATGAACTGAAGATTCTTGAAGTAAATTGTACTTTCATAGAACATAACACATGTGAAGGGAGTGACCATTCTTACTACAATCTAAGGCCTATCACTCACTTGGATAGGTACATAAGGAACGAACCCCTTCATGAGGTTGTTAGGTACAAACCACCAAATAGGTTGATGGGTAAAACCCCTCAACATTGTTAAAGGAGTACAAACCCCCCATCATAGTTGTTAGATAGTCGCACCCTACCACCCATGCTGATCGGAGTACATACTCCCTATTAGGTTGATGAGTCAACAAGGTTGATTGATAGTTGCAACCTACCAGACGTGGTGACTAGAGTACAATCCCCCAATAGGTTATCAAGGTAAGAAGCCCTTGACATAGTTACCTAGTGCGCAATCCCTGAGTAGGGCATCGTCACAATACAACACTCTATAGAGGAATATTATTTATACATTCATCTCTTTCATCATAATATAGTCATCATATACATACATATATTTCAACATCATTTCGTCATCATTCCATCAACATTTTATCATCATATAGTCATTCAACTCATAAGACAAGCATTGGACCCTAAACTCCTCAAGAAACCATAAATGGAGATTTTATCAAACCCTTAGACGGTGTGTAGTGCTAGTGTAAAATCATACAATTCAAGGGTGAAATCATGATAGAAAATTTAATGTAAAACCTTTAATAGATACTTGGTAACACCCTCAAGCAATATACACCCAAAAGGTTCATCAAATCTTTCAATAGATTTTAGATTCATGCCCTAAAACATGGTAAAACAGTCACAATTTTATAAATCCCAATATAATGTGCAATGACTTTTATAATGGATAAGACCCATGAGTAAATAAACTTTAAATTATGCAATTATGAGAAAAAGGAAACTTGGGCATCATAGGTGAAAGGAACCCACATACCTTAGCTTTGAGATCAACTTGATGAAGGTTGGAGATGGAGACATGAAGCTTGGTTGAAATCCTTAAAATCTGGAGAGGGTTTTGGCACTTGAACTTTGAGAGAAATATGAGACTAAGTATTTAAATGAGTATTGGGGAATATTTTTAAATGATATGAGGGTGAAATAAGAGTAAGTATCGGTATTTTCAAGTATAGGAACACTTAGGTCCAAGACTTAAAAGTCTTGGGCTAAAACTAGACACCGGCACCAAAATAATTCACTGGATCGCACCAGTGACTCGAAATAGCTATTGAAAATTGACACTTTGAAATTTTGGATTTTGCTACAGTTGTTCCAAAATTGGAGTTAGACCCATATCCTCTCAATATGACCCTCTGAACAAGAATATGAAGTTAGATTTTTTATATCACATATAAATTTTGTGATATATGGAAATTAAGATTCTGGACACTTCCGAGGCACATGTTCGGTCACTTTTTGGGGTCGTTTCAAACCCTATCATGGGTAACTTTAAAATGATATCAAAACTTCAAAATAGATCATAGATTTTATAGCTTGAATAATGTATAATCCAATAGACAGTGATTTTTTCATAGTATAAGCTTAAAATAGATATTCATGCATAATAAAAAATATTTGATAAAACCCAAACACATTTCATGCTCATAATAGATACCCATAAGAAATACAACTTGAAATCATGTAATTTTCATAAAATAGGAAGGTTGGGCGCAATGGGAATGTATGAATCCCACATACCTTAAACATGAGTTTTCTTGATGTAGACTTGAAGGAGACTTAAAGCTTGAATGAAGTTGTTGAGATCCGGAATTAAGCTTGGGACACTTGAATTTGGATGAAATATTTAGTTAAGTCTTGGAGAGTGTTTTTAGAGGATCATGAGTGACATAGAGTCCAAAAATGGATAAGTATAAGTGTTTTCACGCATAAGTGGGCATGGGACTATGACCCCAATGCCTTTGGGACAAAATAGAAAAATAGGGGAAAACATTACACTAGTTCACATCGCTGGTGTGAAACAGACCCATTGTGAAAGGCCAACCAACACTGATACGTGCCCCTGGGGTGTCGTGGCCAGGGTATGGATTGCCACTATTTCCAAATAATTAACGAAAATTAATTTTCACTATGGGTCTTCTAAACTCTGAGTTATACCCATTTCACACTCAAATTTTCCCCCTTATCAAGAATATGAAGTTAAGTTTTTGATATCATACATAGATTTTAAGATATATGAAAATTATAATTATGGGCATTTTCCAAGCATATTTTAGGGTGTTTTGGGGTGTCCAATATCCCCTCCTTGGGAATATTCGTACCCGAATGTCAAAGAAATATACATAAAAGAAGTAATCGTGAAGATTTTAGCCAAACATGAATGTAACAATGCACTTTAACATCATTTTCAAAATCTCAACATAAATGTCAAGAATCACCATAAACTTGTCAACATAAGCATGAATGCAAACAAAATGACATAACGGCTGAAACTTAAGACTTGAAACTATAGAAGAGACTTAGTTTTCTATCTTAAGCTTAAATAGAATGAAAGAGGTATAGATTTCGCTTCTTCATGCCTGCTCCGACTTCCCAAGTCACATTTTCGACTAGTCGATTTCTCCTAAGAACCTTGATAGATTTTACACCTTTGTCCTCAATCTTTTCTGTTCGTCTCCAAAATCTCAACAAGGGCCTCCTCATAGGCATAGTCGTCCTCCACAATGCGTACAACCTCTAAGGGTACTATAGCTCTTGGGTCACCAACATATCTCCTCAACAATCTATAAGGACCAACCTTAAGCTTAATTCCCTTTCTTGCCAAGTTGGATCACACTTCATGGGTGGGAATTTCTAGTGAACTCAATCATCAACACAACCACACATAGCCTAACCTAGTACCTAAGGACCTTATCTATCCCTTCGGAGGAAACCTCCACTTCACCTTCTTCCACCAAAGAATTCAACTCTAGCAAGGCGGGGTCAAGGTCTTTCCTTAACTTGACCTCATCAACCAAAGAAGTTTTGAAACCATCAAAACCACTACACTATCATTCTCAACTTCATTCAACCTCATTTCCAACCTAGTCAACTGGTGTACTTCTCTAACAACTCTTTTTGTTACCCAAGATTCACATTTATCATATTTAATAAACAATCTCTCATCTCTTAAGAATTGCAACATCACTCTCAGATGAGAGACAAGCTCTTCTTCATTTCGGAAATAAGTCAATATAGTATCTACAACTACCACACACATATTAAGATAGGGTTTAAAGACCCTATTCATGAGATCTATAAACATGGGTGGGGTATTGGCCAAGCAAAAGACATACCACAAATTCATAATATTGGGAAGGATATCATGGAACTCATTGACTACTAGAACTGAATCCATAGGAAGGATTTTAGACTCAACCCCCCCAAACCTTACGAGATCAATTTGGGCTTTAAGATAAGAAGTGAATCTACCCTTAACTACCACTTTACAACTTTCCCACTCAAGTAAAAATTCATTAGGGAATTGGAATCTAACTTTAGGGTCCTATAATCAATGGAACCCTCATATACATGTAACTAAACCACCACAAGACTTCCACACACACCATACTAAGCTCAATAAAATCATAACACAAAACTTTATACAATAAGGATATGGAATAATCCCTATAGACTTTTCTAGCAACAATAGACTCACCAATAGGGGTAGACACCTAGAGGTTCACATAGCAATTTAGGACATACGCGAAACTTACTAGAAACTAAAAGGAATAATAAAAGAAATAGTGGCTCATGGACCTATCAAAGCATACACATCAAAATAAAAAATCTTTAATATACCGATAGCGACATCAGCACCTCATCCCCTCCTTGCCTCCCTTGAATGGCATAGAATCAATTATGTCGTGAAGCACCCCCTTGTTGGCCACCTTGAGTCCATTCATCAGCATGACCATATCCATCATTGCCCTTGTTTACATAATGGCAATCAATAAGCTTATGGCCTCTTCTCCAACACCCATAACACACATTTGAATCCTTTAAGCATTTACCATGATGATATTTTTCACATTTTAGGCATTTTGGAGAACTTGCCCCACCATTACCATCTTGGAACCTTGGGTAAACTATCCCATCATTAGCAAATCTCCAGTTTGGAGCTCTAGAAGGACCTTGGCCTTGAAAATGGTGAGCATATTGGGAATGGTTACCCTTAGCACTTTGAAAACCACCCTCATACTGAGCCCTCTTAGACTCCCCACTTCTCCTCTTCCTAAGTTTCTCCCCCTCAAGTTGTTTGGAATATGTGATGAGACATAACAAGTCCATATCACCCACTAGCATGGTGGTACGACACTCCTCATTCACTAAGTCGAACACTCCCAACACAAACGTTTTCATCCTTGATCTTGGGTCGGCCACAAAATGTGGATCATACTTGGAGAATTTGTTCAATTTTTGGACATACTCCATCACACTCATGAAACCTTGCTTAAGGTTCATAAATTCCATCATTTTAGCCTCTCTCAACTCTATAGGGAAGAATCGATTGAGGAAGGCGGGTTTGAACTCCTCCCAAGGAATAGCATCATGATTTCACCCTCACCATCTTCCATTACACAAACTAAATTTGAGCCATACCTTTTAGTTGATAAGCCACTAGATCTGTCTTTTTCTCCGAACTTATGCCCATCATGGATAGCACCTTATACAGCTCATCTATGAACTCTTGGTGTTCTTCCTCCGCATTGGACCCATGGAACTCTAGAGGGTTCATACTAGTAAAGTCCCTCACTCTTGAGGCCAGAGAATGAGCATGAGGAACTTGAGCCTTTTGATTTGATTGGTTGGTCATTGCATGGGTCAACATAGTAAGGCCATTTCGGAACTCAACTACGGTAGCCCCTCCATCTTGAGGAACTTGAGGAGCGAGGTAAGCCGGTTTCCCCTTGGGTGCACGGGCCCTCTTTAGTCTTCCTCCTTATAGCGGCATGATCTATAAGAGCAAAGAGCATTTGTTAGGGGGAAATCCCTATAGTTACATCTAAAGCATGATATTGACCATGAAGAAGTGAATCATTTCCTAAAATGCCTAATAGCCTCCAATTGATCATTGTGGCTCACTTCACAACTATGAATAAGACTGTAATCGACATAATGTGTTAGATTCTGAGGACCATTATCAACCTAGTGCTCTAATACCAAGTTTGTCATGACCAAGCCTAGGGCCTAAAGGTTACACAGGGAATGGGAAGCCCGAAGACAACCTAAATAAGCCTCTTAGCATATCATGTACACATCCTTGGTTGCATAAGCAAATTAAATAAATATAAGAGTTAAATGAATAAAAATCGAAAGGGACTAAGGGAAACCATTTATAATAATAACAGGGTAAGAAGAGCCAAACTTCAATAACATAATCAAATGATGACATAATATCCAACGACAACTCTAATAGAGAATGGAGCGGGGGCCAAGACACTTTCTGAGATTACACTTATTTAATAAGTATTCAACATAAGAATAAGAATCTATAAAGTATGAATAGTCATAGTTGTCATCCTCGGAATTGAGGACTCATCAACTAGCTTCTTCATAAGAACCAACTTTCCACATGGCGGAGCAGAATAATCAAATAGACCTCTGGTCCATACATGTAAATATCATGTAGGCATAAAGTATGTGTTAGTACGTTTGAATGTACTAAGTATGCGGGATGCAATGCAATAAGAAGCATAAGCCATAATAATAAGATGTTTAATCATATTAAATGAACATAAGCTTAATATGCCATGTGTAGTCAATGCATAGGATAAAACATGCTTAAGAATAATCATACTTACATATGTTGTTTAACAACATAAGCTAACATAAATAGATCATCCAACTACCTTGTACTATAGGGTGAGACATATAGCATAGGTCACAACCTTTCTAGTAGGTAATGGGTAGTACATGAGGGTAGAGGAGTAGCATAGGTCATAACCCCTATATGTAAGCATGAGATAATGAATAGTACATGAGGGTAGAAAGATAGCACAGTTCATCACCCCTATATATAAGCATAATATAGTACATAACATTGAATCACATATGAGGGTGAGGCATAACACATAGTACATAACCCTTTCATATTAGTATAAGATATTTCATAACATCAAATCGTACACGAGGGTAAGGTATACAACATAGTTCATAACCCCTTCATGTCGAAATTGGTCTTGTACTAGAGGGTAAGACATATAACTTAGTTCATACCCCCTTCTAGTAGGCTTCACAATTCCCGAAAATATAAACCTTAGCATAAGAACTCAATAACTCATCCATAATCAAGACTTGTAAAAATCATGCAATAGGTCATAGGGATACATGAGAATTCTTGTTAATACATTTTATCAAGCACGTGGTGGGTATGTATAGGCACATGTTCAAATCATGCAAAATGCAAGAGTAGTGATTATGAAATAGTGAATCAATGCATCTTAAAGTCATGTAAATCAGCCCACCAACATGTCAATCATATCAAAATTTTGATAATAGATCATAGATTTCATACCATGAATCATGTATAGTCATTATAGACAAAGATTTATTAATAGTATAAGATTAAAATAGATATTCATGCATAATCAACAATATTTGACAAAACCACAACAGATTTCATGCTCATATTTCATAATGATAGATATACATAAGAAATACAACTTGAAATCATACAATTTTTCATAAAATAGGAAGGTTGGGTTCCATGGGTCAAAGGACCCAATGGATGAAACCTACATAACCTAAACTTGCGCTTTCTTGATGTGGACTTGAAGGACACTTGAAGCTTGAATGGAGTTCTCGAGGTTCGAAATTAAGCTTGGGACTAATGAAATTGGATGAAATATTTGGTTAAGTCATGAAGAGGGTTTTGAGATGGTCTTAAGTGATATAGAGTTGAAAAATGACTAAGTATAGGTGTTTTCACGCATAAGTGTGCATGGGACTATGAGACCAATGCTCTTGGGCCAAAATTGAAAAACAAGGGAAAAAATGCACTGGTGTTCATCAGTGGCGCGACATAGACCATCAAAAAGGTCCAACCAACACTGATTCACAGCTGGCGCATCGCAGCCAAAGCATGGATCACCATTGTTTTTGAAAAATTAGCAAAATCATTATTCGCAATGGGTCATCTAAAATTGGGGTTATACTCATTTCCCAGACAATTTTTTCCCCTGATCAAGAATATGAAGTCAAATTTTTGCTATTACACAAGAATTTTGATATATATGGGAGTTATGGTTATGGGCATTTTTGAAGTAAATTTTAGGGCTTTTTTGGAGCGTTTTAGTTCTGATTGACCACATTTGAAAGTAAAGCATCTAAGACTAAGAGTTCTAGGCCCAAGACATTATGATATCCACTTGGAAGTGGGAGTATATGTATATGAACGTGGATCAATTTGGGTTTTAGTGGATAGAATGATCGAATCAACATCTTTTTTTTCTAGTTAAGACTTCTTGCTCTACTGAAGATTATTGAAGGATGTTGTATGAACCCACAAGTTAATAAGTTAGATAGTGTAGAAGAAGTGTAACTAGAAATATTAGAGACAATAGTATCATCCCTATTTGTTGCTCATAGTTTAAACCATGAGTCATAAATGGGTCTTACGGATGGGACTAGGAAGGATTGAAATTTGACGAAGTGTGAGTATAAAATATAAGAGGTATTTATAATTCATAAGTAGAATCATAGACCATAAATAAGGTTCATATATTAAGGTTGTGGATTAATAGATAATTTGGTTTCTAAATTTGAACTACGAACAAACATGCCGAGTCATAGTTTGTTTTACGATCCATAGTTTGGTTTCGTGGATAAGGTCGTGAAGCTTGAAAAATTTTCTAAGTTTGGATAGGAACATGGGAGGGTTCTACGATTTGTAGTTCATTCTATGAGTCAGAAGAAAAGGTCATATATTGAGCTTAAAAGGCCAGCTTCAAAAGATCAATAATGAAGAGGATAAAATCCTATTCTATGGTCCATAAACCATCCTACGACCCATAATGGGGGGTCATAGTTTGGATCTAATAGTTCTAATAAAGGACATTTTTGTATTTTCCCCACACCCTAACCTTAAACTATGTCATTTGTGGTTCTTTCTCCTCCCATATTAGATCATAAACTCATTATTCACTCCTATTCTCACCATTCCTAACTTCCACAAAATCTTCTAAGGCAAGAACTCTCCAAGGCAAGGAAAGGGCTAGGGTCTCCAAGGTATTTCTTCTCCAAATCTTTAAGCCTTTCCTTAAGGTCTTCAATAAGGTGTATGAGCTTGATTTATGGATTCCTTTGACCCATAAATTTCAACAATGATTTCTTTTACCTTTTCTTTAAGTTCTTAAAAAGTTATAAAGTTCCATGAGCATAGTTCAAATGATATATTTTTAATTATTTTGACTCTAATGATACATTCGATGATGTACTATGAATTCCTATAGTTCTTTACTTGAATGAAATGATTTCATAAACTAGGGTTTTCCAATTATCATGTGGGATGCATACACTTGGTTTTAAGTTAATGAGTTTCACCATAGCTTAATACTCTTGATTCATAGGTCTTAAAGTGCACTGGATGACCCCATTAAGTTTATGATGAGTTTCTACATGATGTTGACGGTAAGGTATTAAAGTATATTTTGAATGTCTATAATGTTATGAGTATGATACAAATCCCTTAATAATGTTTAAGATGGACCCTCAATGTAAAAGTACAATTCTTACTTGAGTGGATTCCAAGTTAATAAGCTACTCCTAATTATGTTACTTATGATTCTAAAGTTATGATTGCATGACTATGCTAATATTTTAAAGTATTTTATGGGATTAACTTATCACCGAATGGGGCATTGAGGTGCGGTTTGATAACAGAACCCAAATAGCAACCTTGTGTCTCATTAGTTATATTCCACCATAGAAATCCTTGTAGCCTAAGGTAGTGGATCCACGGTATCAAGGTTTCAGCTAAGATATGCACGCATAAATTGATAGAGTTCCACCTAGTAAGTGGACTCCTTATTCCAATTAGGGGGTTGTATTAGATTAAATGTAGTAGTTTACATGGTGTTATGTCCAAAGCCTAGGCCTAGATGTGATCAGCGAATGAGGAACCAGAAGGGGCCCTAAGCAAGCCTCGTAGCATATCATTACACATTCTTGATCTCGAAAGCAATTAAAAGACATTTGATGAATAGAAATAAAAGCAAAGGGGATAAAGGAGAACTTGTCATAGCATAAGATCAAGAAATAATAGAATCAACTCATAGCATAAATACATAACTTTGTCCAACGACACCTCTACTATATAGATAAGAGCGGGGGCCAAGAAATATAACCGGGCTCATACTTATAGTCAATAAGATCAATACATTAAGGATAATAATTTATCATATATTGCAAGTGTTCAAGAACAAGATCCCCAGAATGGAGGACTCACCAACTATATTGAGAAGGTTATACTAGCCACGTGGAGGAAGATACTCAAGAGGGACTCCGTTTCCTACATAGTGATATCATGTACGCAAGTATGGGTCAGTATGTTTGAATGTAATAAGTATGTAGGATGCAACGCTATAAGAGATAGGCATCATAATCAAATTGCATAACAATAGGCAATAGGCATAATATAACAATATTGCATGTATGATTAATGCTTAAGTAAAACATGCTTAAGTAACTCATGCTTATATAGGATAGCATATGTGTAGAAAAGACCAAGCTAGCTTTCCAAAGTACAAACCCCTTGGTAGGTTGGTGATGATGCCGCCCTATCTCCTAGGTGCTAAGGTACAAACCCCTTGATAGGTTAGTGGTGATGCTGCCCCATCACCTTGGTGCCAAGGTACAAAGCCCTTAATAGGTCACCAAGGTACAATCCCCTTGACAGGTTAGTGATGAGTCCATCCCATCACCCTGGTGCCAAGGTACAAACCCCTAAATAATTTAGAGGAAGGTCATACCCTACCTCCCATGGTGATTGAGACATACCCCACAATTGGATATGGTCAATCTAACACTATATAGAGAGATATCATATACATACTTTCCTATTATAATCATCATAACATCATATTCATACTATTCTTTCATTATAATAACATCATATATATACTCTTCTTTCATTATCATAACATCATTCTTAACATAAGGTATGCTTTGGACCTTCAATTGCTCAATAAACCATAAACAGACATTTTAACAAACACATTGACGGTGTGTAATAAGGGTAATAGAGCATGCAATTAAGAGATAAAATCATATAGGAAAATCAATGGTAAATGCTTTAATCAACACCTTACAACACTCCAAGATATTCACATCAAAACCCCTCATCAAAACTTACAATAGATACAAGATATATATATCTCAAAACATAGCAAAATAGTCAAAACTCTACATTGCTTTAACATTGTTCATAGACATGTTCATACTAGTAAAACCATTTGTAAAATCAACTTTAAATCATGCAATATTAATTAGAAGAGGGTTTAGGAACTATGGATTGAAGGATCCAATGGTTCAACACCACATACCTTAGGCCTAGAGTTGTTTGGAATTTAGATTAAGAAGAATAGAGGTTTGGAAATGATCTTTGAATCCAATCTTGTTCTTGGATTTTCTTGAAATTGATTTGGGGATTAATAGAGGCATTTGAGAGAATTGAGAGTGTATTTGAGATGAGTTAATGAGTTTTATCCTTTGACACCTTGTTTAGGTCTTTTAGGAAGGCTAAGATAGCATTGAAAGTCTAAAAATGCCATTATAGTAAAAATTTACGAAGATGCCATAAGTGAAAGGATGGAAAAATTGGCAAAGTGTCATCGTACTAAAGACTTAGCTGGCTGTGTGGTACTCCACCAATCGTGTAGAGTGCCTGTGAGGCAAGACTTAGATAGAAAAATGGAATTGGAACACCAGAGAAAGCATTAGCATCGTTGTCACTTTGACAACCACTTTCACGGACCGTGTACTGATCAGTCCCACCTCACTTAGATAAGAAAATATTGTAGGCCACCATACGCCTAGGTACCATTGGCTGTCACAGTCCATATGGCCTGTTAACAGTGTCCATGGCACCACCCTTAGCCATATTTCCCTAAGTCCAACAAGCTTCCTTTGGCATAATTTGTGCCTATCCCTACGGTCAGTGGTGAGCCATATGGCCCGTGCCACTGGCTGTGTCACCTTCCTTAGTCCAAAAATGGTCTTTTACCACTCCAACCAATCCAAAGGTTCATCCAAGGCCACACTGCCTATCAAAGTGCCTATGTGACATCACTGCACGGGAGGCTCTCACGAAAACAATCATAACTCCTTTATCTGACATCAGAATGAGTGAAACCAAGTGCTTTGTGAAGCTAACTCAAAGGGATTTCATTTGATATTTCTAGGGCCACATAGTTTCAAATGTGCTAAGAGTTATGCTAGTTTAAAGTTGACCCATATATGAAACAACACCTAAAACTCAACTCTTAAGGAAGTCTTGAACTCGTTTAGGTACTAGGAATCTACCATGAACCCAATACACCCTAGACCTAACCAAATGAGACTTGAAACATGGATACATAAGATCATAGAGTTACGGGATGTCACACATGGTCTTTTATGTCAACTACAATTTCCTTCCATATAATTAAGTATTTGATGTCTATGTTTCTTAAAACATGTTTCCATATGATGTATTGATCTTCACTTCATATTGATCTTTACTTCATATTGAGCTTTATTCTTTTGAACGTTGACATTATAATTTTATGCATGATGGTATAACAATTTCATGTATTTATTGCATCTAACTTACTTAGTAAATTCTAACATACTAATTAACAATTTACCTACATGATATCATCATGTAAGGACCAATGCTCCTCCTGCTTCACCAGCACATGGCTAACTTTTGACATTCAAGACTAGCTGATTGGTTAGTCCTCTGGTTCAGGTACTACACCACTTTCGCTCTTACTATTGTACTCTTGAAACATTTATTTTGAGTTTTATTATGTAGACTTTAACTTTCCACGTTACTTTCTTATGACTTTAAGAATTGAGGGGAGCTTGGGTATATCTTAGCCCCTGCTAAGTCTCCATTGTAGGTGGTATATTTTGGATATTATGATTTATACTTTGAGTTGATGACCTTTTGATTTTCAAACTATTGATATCCCTTGGTCACTTTCCCCACTTTTAAATTCTTCTTTGTTTCGATTCAAACCTATGAATTCTTGATGAATGCTAAGATGCTTTGATGAGGTGCTTTCGAGTCTCTCATTCACCATATTACAACTAGACTCTAGGCTAGATTCATGAAAAATACATACTCAAAATTTGATAATATTTCATGGTGTGCCTTTGTCTATTATTTTATATCATAGTACTTAGTTCACTTTACATTCTTGAAAATCATTTAAAAAGGGTCTTGGTATAAAGGTTTATGCTAAGTACCACTTTTCACTCTCAAATCAATGGACAAGTTGAGAGAACCATCAAAATGTTAGAAGATATGATGAGGGAATAATTTCTTGATTTTAAGGGTAACTAAGATGATCATATACCATTGATTGATTTTTCTTACAATAACATTTATCATGCTAGCATCCAAGTGATTTCTTTTGAGGCTTATATGGTAGGAGATACAGGTCTCATTTCAGGTGGTTTAAAGTAGGTGAAGTGGTTTTAATAGGACCCTAAGTATTTGAGGCTATGGAAATAAGAGGCTTATTAGAGAAAAGATAAAAGTTGTCCAAAGTCGACAACAATCATATTAAAATATGAGGAGAAGGGAGATTGGGTTTATTTGAAAATCTAACCTATAAAGGGTGTAATGCATTTTTTGCAAGAAAGGAAAGTTTAGTCCTCGATATTTAGGCTTATACCAGATTCTTAGACTTGTTGGAAAAGTAACTTATGGTTGGATTTGTTATTATAGTTGGATCTCTATATCTAATGTTCCATGTATCTTTATTGTGGAAATGATATGGTTATCCTAGATTTATTGTGTCTATGGAATGTAATTGTGTTAGAGAGAGTTTGACTTATGAAGAGGTTCTGATTCAATTTCTAGAGTGGAATGTTCAATAGTTGAGAAATAAGGAAGAGGCAGGTATTGTGCAGAAATAAAAAAAGTAGAAAATGTTACATAGAAAGCCGAAGCAGTCATAAGGAAGCGTTATCCTTATTCTTTTTCTTCCATTTCAACCAAATGAATTTAGTTCCTCATAATCCAATCCTACGAATTTCTATATATGAGCTTTTCTATTTCGTTGGATATGCATACATGTTCATGAAATTGATTTTAAGACATTTTATGCAAGTTTTGAAGATTTTGATATTTTTGCATTTGAATTGCATTATTGCATTCATTGTTGTGTAGATAGATATCCATTCTACTATACTCATTATATATTTTATCCCATTTGAGATCCGAGGATGAATGTTCCCAAGAGGAAGATATTGTAATATTCTATAAGGTAGAAAGTCAAAATAAGGAAAACTCTGTAGAAAAATTTGAAAGTCGCAACGGTTCTATGAAGCCTATCTACAGCTCGTAGATAAAACCACGATTCATTAAAAGGCTACTGTATTTGGCTCGCAGTACTTAGAAATATTTTTGAAAACTTTAATGCTTTATGAGATGTACATTTGGGTCATAAATGGACCACAACTCGTAGAAAGGTTCATTGAAATGTCAGATTCTTGTAAAATGCTGGGCTTTAGAAGTTTTATCATGAACAAACAGGATGAGCTTAGTTAGCAATACGAATTGTAGTTGGTGCACGTAGAATTAGCCAACCATGGGTTGCGATTCTAGTTTATGATTTTTGGTCTAGTTTTTACAGTTGCTTTTTTGTTTCTATAGACCAATAGGATAGGTTTGTAGATAGATTTCCGAGTCATAAAAAGGTCACATATTTGGAGATCCTCAGATGGGAAATTTTGAGCCAACTTCTGCATATTGTAAAAGCTTTTACAATTCATAAATACAAATCATAGGACTTCTCTACAAAAATTTAATAAGGAGTATGTTTACCTTTTCTACCTTTCTAAGCCCTAAGTTACGTCGTTTTGGATCCTGTTCATCCATGGAGCATAACAAATTCTCAACTTTTTCTACTAAATTCAAGTATGAACTTTATGGCTTTTTATGATTCCAAGATAGATCATGATTTATATCATGATTGTTAATCTAATTAAAAATAAATTTCTATTAATTACATGATTTGAAGGATTTCCACGCAAATTCTCTTACGTGCTATATAGGGTTCATGAAATTCAATATGCTCTCTTAATTTTGATTCAGTTGAAGTTAATCTACATGACTAGGCATGATCTAACTCTAGTTTTATGATTTTAAGTTGATTACTAGTGAACCCAAATTTTTACCATAATTTTTACTATAAGTTATCATTATGAATTGGTTAGTCTTTCAACCAAGATTATGAAAAGAGTGACCTAAGAATACTCTGTATGAAGGTAAGATTCGTAATGATGGAAGGTCTACCTCGACATTACATGAATCACATGAAATAAGCTATTCTATTGATAAGCTTTACTAGTTAAATTTCTAGCCATAAATTGTCTTTACACATGCTAAGCTCTATGATTTATGACAACTATGAACTATGAACTATGAACTATGATCTATGACAAGATTTATAAATATGATATGCATAGTTTTATGACAAGTATTTTGTAGTATTTTGACTTAGCACAAGGATGTTGAGATGAGACTTGACCTAAGGGGTCCTTAGTAGCAATTTCTAATCCGTAATTACGCACCATCATAGGATTATTGACAGTATTGTCTAGCTAGTAGATCCACATATAGCATATATTTATGACACCTACTTAGCAAAGTAGAGTCTACTTGGCAAGTAGATTCCTCTTTTTTCATTGTATAGGGATACATTGGGTTTTCATGTAATAGCTCACATGGCCTTATTATTGGTTATGGTTAATGCCCACATATTATATGACTTTTTAAGGCTCATGTTCTACTTACTTATGATTCATGTTATCTAATGATTTCCATATGATCTTATTATGCATGGACTACTTTCATACTTTTCCTATGCTTTAATATCTCTTAATCATGCTATTTTATTGGTAAATTGCATATCATGTTTATTGACTTACTGCATTTCTCATATATTTAGTACACTCATAGTACTAACATATCTTTTCTTACCTACATTGTATCATAATGTAGGGGTTGATGATCATGCACCTACCTTTGTGGCTAGTATCAGATTCCAAGCTAAAAGTTGCTAAGTACTCATGTTTTGTTAACATGATTATTGTAAGCAGCCTAAAAAGTGTCCAAGAATATCCTCAAAAGTGCCCAGAATCATAATTTTTATATATCTAAAAATTTGTGCGTTAACAGAGGAAAAAATTGAGTGAAAAATGGGTCTAAACTAAACTTTAGAGTAATCATAGTAAAATCCAAAATTTTAAAGTGTCAAATTGCTCTGTGTAGTGCACATTCTTAGTGACATGCCTCTACGTTATTTTTGTCCATTTTTTGTTGTCCAGTCCAAGGCCTTTGGATCTTGGGCCTATGCCTACCCACACATGAAAATACCCATACATAGCCTTATTTCACCCTTATATCATCCTAGAAATTCCCCAATATTCAGTTAAATACTTAGTCTTATATTTCTCTAAAAATTTAAGTGGCAAAACCCTTTCTGGATCATAAAGAATTCAACCAAGCTTCAAGTCTCCATCTCCAATCCTCTTCAAGATTTCTTTAAAAGCTAAGGTATGTGGGTTTCTTTCATGGGTTCCTTTCTGATGTCCAAGTCTTCTTTTCTTAAAAATTGCATGATTTAAAGTGATTTACTTATGAGTCTTACTTATTTATGAAATTTATTGCATACTATGTTGGGGTTTAAGAATTGTGACAGTTTAGTTATATTTTGGGCAATGAATCTAAGGTCTATTATAAGATCTGATGAAGGGTTTTGATTAATATTACTTGAAGGTGTTACCAAGTATCTATTGAAGGTTTTACATTTAATTTTCTAGCATAATTTTACTTTTAAATTGCATAATTTTACACTAGCACTACACATCCTCTAAGTATTTAATAAAATATTCGTTATGGATTCTTTAGGAATTGAAAGTCCAATGCATGTCTTATGAGTTGAATGGTTTTATTATTATTAAATGATGACGGAATAATGATAAAATGATGATAAAAAGGAATGTATGTATATGATGATGAAAAGGATATATATATATGTGTGTTTAAAATATGTAAAGCACCTATGGTACTACAAGTAAATTGTTGGGCACTCATTTTGCTCTGTTCTTGGGAATTGTTGATGAGTTATTGAGTTCTTATGCTAAGGTATGTGCTTCTGAATTGTAAAGCCTACTAGAAGGGATTATGAACTATGTTATATGCTTTACCCTATAGTGCAAGGCCAATTTCTACATGTAGGGGTTATGAACTATGTTGTACACCTTACCCTCATGTATAAATCAATGTGATTTACTTACGCATTACTAGATGAAGAAGTTACGAACTATGTTGTACTCTTCACCCTCGTGTATGATTTGAGGTTATGCGATGTACTCATATCGGCACATAGGGGTTATAAACTATGTGGTACTCCTTACCCTAGTGTATAGTTTGAGGTTATGCTAGGTGCACATATGCAGAGGTTATGACCTATGCTAACTTTACCATCATATTCTATTCACTTACTCGTTTTCACATGGCAGGGTTATGAACTATGATGTACTCCGTACCCTTGTTATGATTTGAGATTATGCAATATACTCATATGAAGGGATTATGGACTATGTGGTATGCCTTATCGTCATATGCACACATGTAGGGGTTATGACCTATCCTACCTTCTACCCTCATGTTGTATGAATTATCTCTCATTTACATGTAGGGGTTATGAACTATGATATACTGTTTATCCTCATATACTACCCATTACCTACTATAAGGGGTTAGGACTCATTCTATATTCCTCACCCTCTAGTACAAGGTATTTGGATATTCTTAGTATATCTACTTATTATGTTAATCAAACTATGCAAGTATGATTATTTTGAAGCATGTTTTGCATCAAGCATTGTTCATGTATTCCATGTTGCTAAGATACTATATCTTGCTATGATTATACATTTTGATTATATTGCCTATCTCTTGTTGCATTGCATCTCACATACTTGTACATTCAAACGTACTAATGCATATTCTATGCCTACATGATATCACCATGTAGGAACTAAAGCTCTTAATGATTCTTTTCATGGCTAGGAGGATTGTGCAAGATATCTTATGGTGAGTCCTCAAGTCTGGGGACAATATCTATCTTCTCTAAAGCTTATGTTTAGATAATGTATTATATCTTTGGATTACCTATTATCATTATTACGAGGATGAGCCCAGTTGCTTGTCTTGGCCCCCACTCTTATCTATATAGTGGAGGTGTTACTGGATATGATATGTATCTATGCTATGAATATTGACTCTCTTGTTTCTTAATGTTTATGATATAGAAGTTTACCCTTAGTCCCAATTTCCCTTGTTTATGCTTATCTTTTATTGTCATTTTAATTGCTTCCATGACCAAGGATGAGTAATGATATGCTATGAATCTTGCTTGGGATTCCTTTGGGTTCCCCATTCACGGGTCACATATAGGCCCTAGGCTTGGGTTATGACAGTTATAGTCTACTATCTATTCATTATTCTTTCTTACAATTTGTTTTAGACTTCGAGTTATCAAGGGCTTGTCCTAGTATCTCATCCATGTTTTAAACGTTGTATCACCTTAGGGCCTAGATTAGTTTGTGATAGAATTAGAGCTCTTTATGGAGGCATTATTTGAAAATCACAAATAATGATCATTAGGAGAAGAAACCTTAGAGTACATTGTATTGCACGAGAAAGATCATAAAAGAAGAGAGACATTTCCTAAATCCACATAGTGTCTTATTAATATATATGGCACACTTCACGCTCATTAGTGTGACTCTACTCAATGCAGCTTTCAGACCCTAGGGCACCTTAACCATGTGCTCTAGTGCCAAATTTATCATAACCCAAGTTAGGCTCTAGATGTGACACAGCGATTAGGATTCTTAAGAAAATTCTGACAAAGCCTCTAAACGTATCAAGTATACAAGAAGTTAGTAAAGATAATGCAAAATACAA
This sequence comes from Solanum sejunctum, assembly GCA_025642045.1. Lineage (NCBI taxonomy): Eukaryota > Viridiplantae > Streptophyta > Magnoliopsida > Solanales > Solanaceae > Solanum > Solanum sejunctum. The sequence continues at coordinate 50,118 of JAOTQJ010038101.1, forward strand.
AAGTAAAATTGAAAAGTGTAGAAATCCTAACACAGGATAGCAAGTAAAAAGACAACATAGACTCTTTAATATAACATCTAAAAACCCTCTAAATAATAGATGAGTTTCTTGGATAGGCCCTAGCTAACTTATTGTCTAAAATAAACTAGAAGGAAAGAGCAACCAAGATGAATGTGAAATAATAAGCCCATCCTCAGATCATGAGGACTTACCAATTTTTGAGCTTTAAGAGGAATTTAGTACTAGCCACGAGAAGTAAGAACATGTTCATAAACCCAAACATTGTGATACTATCACAATTCAAGCCTAGGGCTTAGATATAACACGGTGCATGGGGAACTCAAAGGGACCCCAAGCAAGCCTCTTAATAAATCATTACACATCCTTTATCACAGAAGTAATAAAATAACAATAAGAGATAGTAAAGAGGGGATACAAGGCTAAAGGACATCTTTCATATGATAAAACATCATAGAGTCAAAGAAAGTTAAGGCTCATAGTATTATTACATAACTTGTTCAACAACACCTCTAAACATGGAACCTAGCGGGGGTCAAGACAAGTAACCGAGGTCACCCTCAGAGTAAAAGCATACCATAAATAAAAGAGAGTCAATCCATAGCATAAATCAAGAGAAGTATATCCTCGAAGTTGAGGACTCACCAACTAGCTTTGAGAGATATCACACTAGCCGCATGGAGGAGGAGGAGGATCAAGTGGGGTTCCAGTTCCTACCTGGTAACAGTATGTAAGCATAAAGTATGTTTAGTACATTTTACTATACTAAGTATGTAGGATGAAATGCAATAATATATAAACAGTATAGTCAAAATACATAATTTGGCAATATATGATCATATAACAATATGGCATGCATGAATAATACTTGAAGTAAACATGCTTTTATATGGAACATATTACATGTATAGGATTATACCATCATAATATACCAAGCAACTTAGTACTTGGAATCTAAAGTAGACCACCCCTTAGAAGTGATTGACATACCAACCCTTCAATTGGTTTATTGCTTACCATCCCCATCTAGGTGATTGAGGTACCAACCCCTCAGTTGGTTGATGGTTTATAACCCCTATCCAAGATGATTAAGGTATCAACCCCTCAATTAGTTGATGGCTAACCACCCCTATACAAGATGATGGAGGTACCAACCCTTCAATTGGTTGATGACTTACCCC
>JAOTQJ010038129.1:0-15408 GCA_025642045.1 Solanum sejunctum
CAAGAAATAGTAACTCCTGAACCAATCAAATCATCCTCTCACAACCTCCAGTAATAGCCCACTAAACCCAAGAGGCTCCTAATATTCGATGAAGTCTAAGGTCTAGGCTAATCTCTAATCACCTTTGCCTTACTAAGGTCCACCTTAATACCATCACCCATCACCACACATCCTAGGAAGGCAACTTCTTATCACCAAGATTCCCATCTCGCCTACTTAGCACCCAACCTTCTTCCATAAACTTGTAGTACTACCCTAAAATAATTCACATGCACTACCTTATTAGGGAACGAACCATATAATCATCAAGAAAACCACCATAAACTTATTAGCGTAGGGAGTAAAGATCTTACTCATGAGACTTATAGGCATAACTGGTGTACTAGTCAAACCAAAGACAACCCAAAAATTCAAAATATCGGAAAGGATATTCAAAGCCTCATCTACCACCACCAACAATTCTATAGACAAAACAACTTAGATTCAACACCTCCATTTCTCACAAGATGACAAATGCAACCCCTTAGAGATCAATTATACCTTAAGACATGAAATGGACCTACCTCCCTTACTACCACTTGACAATCTCCCACTCAAAGACGGGCTCATTAGGAATACGGGATCTAGCTCTATGGTTCCTACCATCCATTAAAACACAACAAGCATGTAACTATTCCATCCCTAAAATGACATTAAATTTACCGTACCAACTCCAACAAGCCACAAAGGAAGACCTAATGCAATACAAACCTAGATTAACACCTACAAACCTTCTAGAAATAATATACCCATCAAAAGAATAGACACCAAGGATCCACACAACAACTAGGGCACATAAGAATCACCACTAGCAACCCAAACGAATGGAGAAGAAATAGTTTCACAATGGCCTATCAATTCATGCACAACAAAGCCAAGGAAACTTAACTTACCAGTAATAGCATCGGGCATCTCATCCCCTCCTTGAGCCACTTGGTCAACATGACCACCTCGATCTAAAGGTCGGCCACCCTTACACCCCTTCTGAACAAAAGGACAATCCACTAGCTTGTGACACACATTACCACATCCAAAGCAAACACTAGTGTTCCTCTGACATGGGCCCCCGTGGTTCTTCCTACACATAGGGCATTTGGGATTAGTTGTCCACCAATCACCTTCTTTGCTCTTATTGTGTGTACGAAAGCAATAACCTCATGACTTATCTCCCCATAACCATAGCAAGTATTAGTACCTCGCAAGCATGGGCCATCATTGCCTCTACCATATTTTAGGCACCTCGCATAAGGTACCCTACCACCACCACCTCTATACTTAAGACTTTGGAACTTACCCACATTATAGGCCATCTTGGCCCCGATACCTCCTCTCTCACCACTACAAGCCTTGAGAACACCCATTTGTTGATTAAGCTGAGTTGCAAATTTTGTCGCTGCTTTGGCCACCTTCCATGGAGCATTGCAAATCTCTATATTCATCATAGTGCTGTCCTGAGTAGATTGAGACATATCCTGTGATGTAATAGTTAGGGGTTAGCAGGAAGTCCTGAGGAATCTGACTATATCGCACGATATGGATCAAGAAGAAGTAAAACATTTCTTAAAACATCTCATAGCTTTCTACTCATAGTTGTGGTGAACAACACAACCATGAATAAGACTCTGACAAATGTAACGTATTGGATTTTGAGGATCTATCAACCTAGTGCTCTTATACCAAGATTGTCACACCCAAGCCTAGGGCGTAGATGTGATCAGTGAATGGGAATCCCAGAGGAACCCCAAGCAAGCCTCTTAGCATATGATCATGCATGCCATGTTGAAATTACATATCTATTGCTTATGATTATGCATTTTGAATATATTGGCTTATATCATTGTTGCATTTCAAACCTTGATACTTAGCACATTCAAATGTACTAATTCATACTCTATGCCTGCATGATATCATTTTGTAGGAACCAGAGCTCTTTTTGGTCATCCTCCACCATGTGGCAAGTTCAGTTCTCAGAAAAAGCTTTAGTGAGTCCTAAATTCTGAGGATAATATCTACTTATTTCATGTTATGTTGAGACTCATTCATATGTTGAATACTTATTATTATGTGAGTGATCCCGGGGAGTGTCTTGGCCTCCACTCCATTCTAAAGTAGAGGTGTTGTTGGATACTATGATGTATTTATGCTATAAGCTTGACTCTTCTATGCTTTTATAGTTATCAAAGACTTCCCTTAATCTCGCTTCCCTTTTCAATTATGCCTTGTTAATACTTATTTTTGCTTCCACGACCAAGGATGTGCGAATGATATGATAAGAGGCTTGTTAGGGGTCCCTTCGAATTTCCCATTCCCTATATCATGTCTAGGTCATAGTCTTGAGTCATGACAAGATTGGTATTTATGCTCTAGGCTATTGATAGTCCTCAATAATCTAACACACCGCACGATTACAATCTTATTCATGGTTGTGAAGTGCGCCATAACTATGAATGGGAGGCTATGAGGTATTTTAGGAAATGGTCCACTTCTTCATGCTCTATATTATGATTTAGGTGTAAATATAAGGCTTTTCCCCTAAAAAATCCTCTTGTTTCTTCTAGATCATGCCAATACTAAGAGGAAGGCTAAAGAGAGCTCGTACATCAGAGGAGTGATGGGCCTCTCTCGCTTCTTAAGCTCATTATAATGGAGTGGTAGCCTAGAAGAGTTTTCTTGTACCATCACAATGTTGGCCCGTGCTATGACCACCCAAATGAACCAAAGGGTCCAAGTCCCTCATGCTCTTACTCTAGCCTGAAAGGTCTGGGATTTCACAAGAATGAATCCACCAGAGTTTCATAGGTGCAAGGCGAAAGAGGATCCCCAAGAGATCATTGATGAGGTGTATAAGGTGATATCTATGATAGGGGTCAATTCAGAGGAAAAGTGGAGTTAGCATCCTACCAACTTAAAGGTGTGGCCTAAATTGTGTTTACTCAATGGAAATTAGAGAGGATAGATGATTATGCTATTCCTCGGGAGGAGTTCAAAGTCATATTCCTCAACTGGTTATTTCCTATAGAGCGTAGAGAGGCTAAGATGATGGAGTTTATGAACCTAAATCAAGGTTCCATGAGTGTGAGAGAGTATGCCCTCAAGTTCAACAAGCGTTCCAAGTATGCCCTATATTTGGTGGCCGACCCTAGAGCTATAATGATCAAAATTGTGTTTGGGGTATCCAACATGGTTAATAAACAGCATTGTACCACAATGCAAGGAAGTGATATGGATTTGTCTCATCTCATGACATATGCTGAACCACTAGAAGGGAAAAAACTTAGGAAGAGAAGAAGTTGTAAGTCCAAGGGGCTCAATTTCAAGGTGGTTTCAATGGTTCTAAGGGTGGTTGGTTTCCTCAAGGCAACACGTTCCAAGGCTAAAGGTCTTCCAATGCTCCAAAAAAGAGATTTGTTAATGATAAACCAACATTCTAAGGTGGTAATGGTGGAGTATCTAATCCTAAGTGCCAAAGGTGTTGTAGAAATGATATTGGCCCACGCATGTTTGAGAAACACTAATGCTTGCTACGACTGTGTTTAAATTGGTCATATGGTTGTTGATTGTCCATATGCTCAAAACAAAGGTGGGATGGTCATGCTCAAGGCAATATGTGGGAGGTGCTCAAAGGGAAAAAGGAGGCCAACAAGGTGGTGCTCCAAGGCAAAATAGGTTCTATGCTCTCTAAGGAAGGCAATGAGTAGAAGAGGTGCCCGATGTTGTCACCGGCATATTAATGGTTTTTAGTATGAGGCTTATGCTTTGATAGGTCCTAGTGCCATTCTTTCTTTAATTACTACTTTTGTTGTCAAAAAGCTTCATGAGTCTCGAATTGTTGTGTGAACTTTATGAAGTGTCTACCCCCATTGGTGAGTCCCTTTTTACTAAAAGAGTCCATAGAAATTGTCTCATGTTCCTATTGCATTAGGTCTTGCCTTATGATTTTATTGAATTAAATATGGTGGATTTTAATATTATTCTTGAGATGGATTGGTTACATGCATATTATGCTTCTATTCGTTATAGAACACGTAAGGTTAAATTCCAATTCACTAATGAGCTCGTCCTTAAGTGGGAAGTCACAATATGGTGGTCAAAGGTAGATTTGTTTCTTGTCTTAAGCCCAAAAGTTGATTTCTAAGGGTTGCCTTTATAATGTTGTGAGGGTTAGGGATGTTAAGTTTAAGGTCCTTCCTATTGAGTTCGTTTTGGTGGTCAATGAGTTTCTTGATGTCTTTCTCGATGAGCTACCTAGTGTTCCTCCTGAAAGGGAAATAGATTTGGTATATACCTCCTTCTTCATACAAACCCTATTTACTTACCCCTTACTTTATGGCCCCAGTAGAGTTATAGGAACAATTCAAGGATTTGTTGGATAATGGTTTCATAAGTCGTAGAAACTCACCTTAGGGTACACCGGTGTTGTTTGTAAAGAAAAAGGATGGTTCCCTTAGAATTTGCATTGATTACTGACAACTTAATAGGGTTACCGTAAAGAACAAGTACCCTCTAACAAAGATTGATGACCTTGTTGAGCAACTACAAGGGGCTAGTCACTCTTCTAAGATTGAACTTCAGTCCGGATACCTCCAAGTGATGGAGAGGGAGTGTGATATTCCCAACATGGCTTTTCAAACTGGTATGGGCACTTAGAATTTTTGTTAATTTCTTTTAGCTTGACTAATGCACCAACTATGTTTATGGATCTTATGAATAGGGTATTTACACCCTACCTTGATATGTTTGTGGTGGCCTTTATTGATGATTAATTTATTTCCAGAGTGAGAAAGTGCATGTGAATCACTTGAGGGTGGTGTTGCAAATCTTGAGGGATGAAAGATTGTCATTAAATATGAAAAGTGTGAATATTGTTGTAAGAGGTTGCTTTTATAGGGCATGTGGTTTCGAGTGATGGCATTAATGTGGATCCTAAAGAGATGGAGGTGATAAGGAATTGGCCTAGACCCTTGACACCATTGGATATTAGGAGTTTCTTGAGTTTTGTGGGTTGCTATCGGAGGTTTGTGAATGGCTTTTCTTCTATTGCTTCCCCAATGATAAAGTTAACCAAACATAAGGCAAAATTTGTGTAGGCCTATGAATGTGAAAAGAGTTTTCAAACTTTGAAAGATAAGCTTGTCTCCGCTCTTATCTTGGCTCTATCAGAAGGGTTTGTTATTTATTGTGATGCCTCAAGAATTGGTTTGGGATGTCTTTTGATGCAAAATGGTAAGGTGATAGTGATTGTCTCTAGAAAACTTAAGGTGCATGAGCATAATTTTCCCCCTCATGACCTTGAATTAGCGGCCGTGGTCTTTGCTCTGAAAATTTGGTGTCACTATTTATATGGGGTTCATGTTGATGTGTTTATCGACTACAAGAGTCTATGATATGTGTTCACACAATAAGATGTTAACTTGAGACAAAGAATGAAGTTAGAGTTCCTTAAAAATTATGACATGAGTGTACATTATCATCCTGGCAAAGCTAATGTTGTGGCGATGCTCAGTGTCCATGGGTAGCCTAGCTCAGGATGATGATGGTGGTAAGGAGATGGGTAGAGAAGTTCACTGATTGGCTAGGTTGGGGCTTAGGTTGGATGAAATTGAAAATGGTGGTGTAGTGGTTGTTGATGGTTCTAAATCTTCTTTGATTGAGAAAGTCAAGTCAAAACAAGACCTTGACCATGCTCACTTGAATCCATGCAAATGACATAAGCACTGAAACTTAAGACTTGAATTCATATAGCGGGACTTAAAATAGTACTTTAGGCTTGAGTAGGATGGAAGAGATATGGATATTGCTTTTGCATGTCCGCCTCGGCTTCCCATGCGACACTTTCAACTTGTTAGTTTCTCCAAAGAACCTTGACGTAAGTTGCAGCCTTGTTTTTTAACCTCTTCACTTGTCTATCCAAAATTTCTACCAAAATCTCAACATAAGTAAAATTGTCTTCCACCACACCCATTACATCCAAAGGCACAATATCAATTGGGTCTCCCACACACTTTCCCAAAATAGATACATGAAAGACCGGATTAACTATATTTATATCATTGGGCAACTCCAACTCATAGGCCACCTTACTAATCCTCCTAAACACTCTACAATGAACTACAAAACTTGTACTCAATTTACCATTTTTGCCAAAAAGAACCACACCCTTCATTGGCAAAACCTTCAAATAGACCCAATCACCAATGTTAAATCAAGATACCTTCTCCTCACATCGGCATAGGACTTTTATCTATTTTAAATCTTTCTCTTGTCAACTTGACCTTCTCCATAGCCTCTATAACCAAATCCAGTCCCAGCCATCTCCCTAAACTCAAACTATCCAACCAGGGACCTATAATACCTACCATATAGAGCCTCAAAAGGAGCCATACCAATGGTTGAATGATAGCTAATGTTGTAAGCAAATTCCATGAGTAGAAGATGATCATCCCAAGTACCCTTAAACTCCAAAACATAAGCTGTAAGCATATCCTCAAGAGTTTGAATAGCTCTTTCGGCTTGGCCATCCATTTGAGGGTGAAAGGTCGTGCTAAGCTTTACCTTGTTACCAAGACCTCTTTGGAAAGACCTCCAAAAGTGAGACATGAATTGAGCACCCCTATCCAAAATGATAGACAAAGGCACCCCATGTAATCTAACTAACTCATGAATGTATAATTCAGCATAATCTTCGACACCATAAGTACTCTTAACTGGTAGGAAATGAGCGGACATTTGTCATTCTATCAAACATAACCCAAATAGAATCAAAATGCCTCCTAGTCTTAGGAAACCAAACCACAAAATCCATGTTTATCTCTTCCCACTTCCAAGTAGGAATCTCTATATCTTGGGCTAGGCCACTGGCCATTGATGCTCGGCTTTAACTTGTTGGCAATTATGACAACTGGATATGAACTTAGCAATATCTTGCAAGTATTTTGAACAAAGTAGAGGCTTCGTATAGTGTATTTAATGAAATCAAATCAGGCTTCTCTCAACTAATAAAAATGGCAAAAATTTCACTCAGACTCTATTAAACACTTGGAAACATGACAAGTAACGCTCTCAAATCACCTTAATAACTAATTGAAAGGCAACAATCAATTGTGCATGGTAATTACTGCTCATCATGGTAAAATTGTTGAGTCCAACATCGTAGCAAAGACCCCTTTGTTTGGGAGGAACAAAGTTTCAAGAAAGGAAAATGATGTGATTATCAATTAAAAAGCATTTGTCTTGGCAATTCTGGAGTGAATCAAATGAAGTTGAAAAAGAGCCCCCTCAAAAATTTTCCAAGAGTGCTATTCCTTTTCCTCAAAGGAGGAAAAAGAAGGGTGATGACACAAAGTTGTAGAAATTTCTCTACGTGTTCAACTCGCATTCTATCAACACACCATTGGTCAAAGCTCTTACAGAGATTCTGGCTTATGCAAACTCTATAAAGGAATTCATGACCAAGAAGAGAACTTTGGAGTGTAAAACTATTGAAGTATCACACAATTGTAGTGCAATTTTGACAAAAAACTTGGTTACATAGAAAGAGGATCGCAACACATTTAAAATTCTTTGCACTATTGGAGCTTATATGTTTGGTAGAGCCTTGTTCGATATGGGAACCAACATAAACTTAATGTCTTGGATATGTTTGAACAATTGGGTTTAGATACTCTTGCTCCAACATTAATAAAATTGCTCATGGCGGATCAGTCAATTAAAAAATAGATTGAAATATTATATGATGTTTTGGTAAGAGTTGGTAGAATTATATTTCCAGCTGACTTTATTGTTCTAGACTATGATGTAGATGTCGAGGCATCCATCATTATTGGTATTCCATTATTGGCCACTGGGAGAGCATTGGTGGATGTTGAAAGAGAAGATATGAAATTTTGGGTGAATGATGAGGAAGTAACATTTGATATTTGTGAGACGATGAAGAAACATTGTAATTCTCAAGTGAATGTTGTTATTGATGTGATTGATCAACCTATGGAAGCTTTATGTGAGCTAGCATACTTGAAAGGTGAGTCAATGGATGAAATCTTAATGAATTATGATGTGGTTTATATAAATGAATGCAAAGGAGTAGTGGCTTCTATAATAGGGGCTAGTAGTCATTCAAGGGATCCAACCAGTGTCACGACCCAAGCCTAGGACGTAGGCATAACATGGAGAATAAAGAAACCTGAAAGAACCTCAAACAAGCAGGTTAAGCATATATGGCACATCTTTTGTTAAGGAAGCATAATTAGACAACAAATGCATGATACTAGGGGAAGTGGGACTTTGAACTCAAGCTATGGGGATGTTATAGATAGAGGATTAACATGAGCAAATAGCAAATAATTACTAAGGAAATGGTAAGTATGACTCACGCTATAGGGGCTTTAGGGGCTTAGGACTTCCACATCATATCAACAACAAGCGATACACATAAAAAGGGAATAATGACTAAGGGAAGTCTTCCATAATTACATAAACATAGAGAGAGTTGAGATCATAACATATATATCCATATCCAGCAACACCTCTAACATGAGTGAAATGGGGGCCAAGATATCTCCCATGCCCACCCTCAAAATGTAAATATCCATAAATAGAAAAGCATTAATTAAGGCATAAAAGTAAGTGTATGTTGTCCCCAAAATGGAGGACTCACTAATAGAAAACTTCAAATGATCTGTCTAGCCATACGGAGGAGGAGAATGAATAGGAGGTCGAGTCCTCACATGGCTAGAATATGTAGGCAAAAATTATGCATTAGTACTTGAAATGTACTAAGTGTGTGCAGTGCAATACAACAAGGAACATAAGCCATATTTGAAAAATATTCATAGAAATAATCAACGTATATAGGTTCAATATGATGTGAATGATCAATGCTTAGTTGAAATATGCATGAAGAATAATCAAGTCACATGACATATCATACATAGATGAGAAGGGATGATAACCGACATGGAAGACCAAACAAGATACTACTTGGAATCCCAATGTTCACTCCACAACAAACAAGGAGTGGTCTACTTTGCCGAGGTAAACTAAACACTCACCTTATGGGAACATCTCCATTTCATAAAGTGCTTTCACAAACACCTTCTGAGAATAGCACCCTATTTTAAGAATATATGATTAGAGCTTTACAAGAGCACCACCCTGTACAGAGATCAAATAATATGTACCTTACAGGAACCGCACCCTTTTTGGTGAATCATGCAACAAGAGCTATATGAATCTATTAGCTAAACACAAACCTATGGTGGCAACATATTTAAGGGAAAATGGTTTGTTGCCAAGGTCCTCTCGGTGCTAGGCACAATCCCATCGAATACTTAATTCATATTCATAGTCATGTGGAACATTACTATTGGTTGCATTGGAAAAAAGCTACTGAGGTACTAGGGGTATCAAGAGGGACCATTGGTGGACGTCAAGGTGATTGATGGTGGAATGGAGAAATTTAAACAGAGTGAAAGTTAAGAAGGTGGACTATATGAAATGGACAGAGTATAGATAAGGATGAAAAATGTAGGCTGAGGGATATCCATAAGATGATGAAGAAGGAAATGAAAATGGCAGTCAGAAGCGATAAGACAACAGTGTTTGAATGTTTGTATATTGGGCTAGGAGAAAAAGTCAAGGATAAAAGATTGTTTAGGCTCACAAAAGAAGAGAGGAAAGCTCATGACTTGGACCAAAAATGGTGTGCATTAAAGATGAGGATGGGGAAGTGTTGGTGGATGAGAATTCCATTAAGAGAAGATGGCAAACTTTCTTTAACAAACTCCTAAATGAAAAGAGAATAGAGTTATTGAGTTGGGTGATTTGGCACATTCTGATAGTCGTCGAAATTTTGGTTACTATAAGCATTTTATTGCTTAAGAGGTTAAATGTTCTAGTATTATGATGAATAGAGGAAGAACGATCAAACCCAAAGTGATTTTGGTAGATTTTTTGACAAGCAAGACCAGGGATGTTTGGAGTGGTTAACCAAGTTGTTAATTTAATGTTATTCTAAAGACTGCTAAGATGTTAGAAGAATGACGGAGTACGATAGTTCTATTGTACAAGAACAGGGGTGATGTTCAAAATTGTAATAATTATAGGGGTACAAGTTTCTAAGCCAGAGTATGAAATTTTAGGATACAATGTTGGAAGCGAAGGTGAGAAGAAGAGCGTATTTTAGAAAATCAATTCAGATTTCTGTCAAAGCGATCAACTACAGAAGCAATTAATCTTGTTTGGAGACTAATGGAGAAATATAGGGAAAGAAAGAGGGACCTTCATATTATATTTATTGATCTTGAGAAGGCCTATGATAGAGTTCTGAGGGACGTCCTATGGGGGTGTTAAGAGTCAAAAAGTGTTCCAATGGTATTAGGGCGATAAAGGACATGTACAATGGAGCCAAGCTCGGGTTAGGATGGTGGGAGGAGACTCTGAGCATTTCCTATTGAGATAGGACTTCATCAAGGATCTATGCTCAACCCTTTTCTTTTTTGCTTTAGTGATAGATAAGCTGACACAATCTATTTAACAGGAAGTCCCTTGGTGTATGCTATTAGTGAATGACATAGTACTAATTGATGAGATGCTGGATAAAGTTAATGATAGGTTGGAGCATTGGAGACATACTTTGGAATCCAAAGGGTTTAAATTAAGGAGTACTAAAACAAAGTATTTAGAATGTAAATTTAATGTTGCAAGGGGGAAAATGGACATCTGTAAGGTCCTAGAGCTTGAGAGAGCTTAATAATGCGAAATATATTGATTCCAAGCATTTTTGGCCAATGCATCCCACCATGTCCACCTCCACAAGCCGTGGTCCTTACCATTGTTCATGAAGGGGGGCTCGTATGAAGGAGTGACATGGCGAATGAAAACCTGAGAGTTCTCAAACAAGCCTCATAGCATGCATTTACACATCATCAGATCAGAAGAATATATTAAATAATAAATACATATTTTTAGGGGATAGCAAAGTAGACTGATGCTATGGTGATGTCATAAGGATAGGACTTACATGGATTTACATAACACATAGCACGTAAAGTCTAAGGGGCGGGTAAGTATGACTCACTCTATTGGGGAAGTATGCGACTTAGGATCTTTCACATTATTATATGAAAGAATATCATATTACTCATAATCAATCCATAAAATGATATCCAATAGATAACCACAACCATATTCATAATCTTCAAATACACAACTTAGCAAATAACATACAAGAGTTCATAAGATATCCAACAATGCCTCTAGTCATAAGAAAGGATGGGAGCCAAGACTTGTCTCAGGATCATCCTCAAAGTAAATGACATAAACAAAATCACCGTAGGTAGAAGGATTGTGATTTGTCCTTGGAAGCTAGGGCTCATCACAACAAGTATCCATCAAATGGTGGATGAAGGCAATCTCCGGTCCCTACATGGTTAGATAATGTAGGCAAAAGTATGTGTTAGTAGGTTTGAATGTACTAAGTATGTGGGCATACAATGCATATGACATACAAAACCTGCATTCAATGTTAGATGACAAAGGCATATATATATTCAAGACAATCTTGACATAAAAAAGAAAACTTGTTGCAACTACGAATGTGAGCAGATGCTTTCTCATTAGACTATTTTAACCAATTGTTTATGTCGACCCTACACTATGATTCTTCATTACTTATGAAAATTCTAATTAGATGAACACTTCTCTGCTGCATGACGGAGTGATCTTTGCCTCTTATGAAAACTGGTATCTCACTTTCAAAATAGAGTCTCAACATGGCGGTTTACACCTAGCCCCATAGCTGGGCTAGTCACTAGCATAAGAATATAACAAAGATAAGTAATATATGATATTCTATGAAATCCATGATGCATGAAATCCTATAATGCTTCCATATAGAGAGAGGATGTGACTATAGTCGACAAATCAAACTCTTGCGAATGATTATTTTAATTTCTAATATAGACCTCCTATTGGTTAGAGATGATTAATCACCAAGAGTAATCTACATTACACCTTACGACCTCATCTTTTTGGTGTGATGGACCCCTTTCTTGCGACCTAATCTTCACAAAAGGATTTCCATATCAAGTCATATATATATTTATATCAAATGTTCAACCATTACTTATGACCACGTCTTTTCAATAATGATTACCATATACCTATGTTGGCATATAGTTGCAGGAAATATAGAGGGCCCTTGCAGATAGCCCTTACGCTCATAATCTATTCTATGCTAAGTCATCATCCCATGAGAATAATTATACATATGTATTCTTCCAAAAGAGGCACAAGTCATTTCAAATTATTTCAATGCATACTTGTGCTTAAAATCCAAACAACTTTATAATCATTCATACTTAGTTTAAAAAGCCAAATCATAACTCAGGTCATACCCTTCATGCATAGGTGTACCAGATTCACATATATCGGAATGGAGTAACACCCAAAATGCTCAAGGAGCCATACATAGACATTTATGTGATCACATTCTTGTCATAACCATAATTTTATCAAAATCATATACAAAAACATAGTTAGGCTTAACCCACTTCAAAATCTTCATAAAATAAAATGCTCATGAATGCATATGTCATGAATGATGTGAGAATAACATGGGCAAAGTAGATTCAATCTAAAATCATCAATACAATACAAAACTCAAGTAAATCCATAATTAAATCCACATTTAAATCTTAATATAGATTATGATGCTTAGGTCAAACTTTAAAGGGACAATACATGTTCAAATCTTCATAATACCAATGCAATCCAACATATTAGGGATTAAATCAAGTTAAAATGAACAATAAAGCATAGCCTATACTTCAATTGAATCTAACAAATAATAATCTTCAAAACATATAATTAAAGTAAGCAAAAAATCCATAAATCAAGTATAAAAGAGTTTGGGTCTTCTTGGTTAAAAGTAGCAAAGAATCAAACCCACATACCTAAGTTCACCAAGAAGAAACAAGAAGCATCTGATGAAGATTGGAGTCCTTCCTTAAATCCCAAGCTAGTTGTTCTCCACTAGAGTCTTTGAGAGGAGTTCCTAAGAGTGAGTTGAAATAATCCTAAGTGAAACAGTGAATTTAAATGAGGGGAATAGAGTATAGGTCATTTGAATGTCTTAGGATAGCATAGGAGGGACAACAAAAGTCCATTTGGAGAAGTCATAATTATGAAAATGCCATTAGTAAAACGATTAGAAAATTATTGCCAGGAAGTATGGAGGGGTAAAATTCCTTGACTTCTAAAATTCATAGCCCGTACCAAGGTATATAGTTCATGTACCTATTTCGTGATCTGATACTTAGAAAAATTCCCACTAATAAAGGTCCGAGACGATAATTCCATACTTGGAAAAAAATTGAGCATTGGCACCCACACAGATGGCTTCATGGCCCATGAGAGGTCACATAATCGTGTGGGCTCCCGTAAAGCTCCACTCCGTAAAACTTTTGATGACAAAGTTCCAAGATAGTGATCAACTACTTAGAAAATTTTCACTCTGATGCCTATACGGAAGGCCTCACGAACCGTCAAAGGCTGTATAATTCATGATAGGTCCATGTGTGAAGTGCCTTGACAAAAATGTGGATTTCAAGGCCAAGGCCCTCCACATGAACTGTGAAGCCTTACATGTACCATTTGGGGTTCATGTGAGGTGAACCTTGGTCTCAAACTCCACATTAAAGCCAACACTCTACACACAAGGCCAAGGGCCACCTCAAGGTACCTATACATGATTCGTATACCTTCACACTGCCTATGGAGGATTGCCTGAAGTGTTATCTTGTTCCAAAACAAAATTTTCCAAGCTCCATGAATGTCAAACAAAATCCAGGTCCTTACATTAGCTCCCCCTTGGAAACATTCATCCTCAAATATGCTAGAACAAGGGTTGAAAGGCTTGACTTAGAATATGAATCATCAAAACATAAGATACAATGCATATTACATCACTTGAAAATCATAAAGTTATAAAAACTCATTTCAAAATGGATTTAAATCATTCAAAACATCTTAAAAGTCATTTTCATGCACATGTATGCATTTCATGCCATGAAACACAAGAGTGAAAGAATTAGAACCACTCAAAATAGGAAGAACCTAATACCTTAGGCTTAAATAGTTTGGAAAAGATGGGGATACAATTTCATTATGTCAAACTCCGCCTCCTATGAAGCACTACCTACATGTTGATTTCTCCAAAGCACTTTAACCAAAGACACATCCTTGTTACGAAGCTGCTTCGCCTGCCTATCCATAATCTCAATTGGAACTTTCCCATAAGACAAGTTCTCCTCAACCTTAACACCATCAAAAGGTACGATGGTACTAGGATCACCAACCAATTCCTCAACATAGACACATCGAAATTCGGGTGAATAGAGCATAAAATCAGAGGCAAATCTAACCTATAAGCCACACTCCCAATCCACTCAACACACTCAAAAGGACCTACATATCAGGGTCTTAGCTTGCCCTTCTTTCAAAAAAACATTACACCCTTCATGGGTAAGACCTTCAAATACACATAATCAATAACATAAAATTCAAGATCCCTCTTCCTAACATTCGAATAGGACTTTTGGTGACTTTAAGATGGCTTCAACCTCTCCCTAATCAACTTCACCTTCTCCATAGCCTCTATTACCAAATACGGTCCAATCAAAGCCATCTCTCTCAGTTCAAACTACCCCTCTAGAGATTTACATCTCCTGCTATACTAATGACAACATCTAATGTTCATGCTCAAATAAGAAAGTGGTCATCATCAGCAATTAACCTAACCAAAGGTTATGGTCGAATCCACAGGGAATACAAGGTTTGACTACAAGACTTTACTATGAATCATTTCAGGCATAAATAACTAAAATGACTAAATGGGGGAGCAGGTTTATGATTCAAAAACAAAGTAAAACAAACACTAACTATAACGTGAGGAAATACTCAATTTTGGGGACAACTTGGGAATTGTGTTCCCCAAAGTTTGTCGACTCAATTACCCTAGATAACATAATATAATTGGTGATTTGCATGCAGGATGGTAACTTTGGTTCTTCCAGCCCTCTTGTGAAGGTGAAGGTCGAATTTCACCATGGCGCTTGGTCGGCAACCATGGTGCCAACTAACCATTACCTATTGTCCCAGTCAATCTGCCTTTGGTCAGACTTGGTTGATTATATGAGAAGACATCAATTAAATTCTGTTATCTATTTCCTTTTTCCTATTCGTCACCACTAAATAACAAATAACGAATGGAAATAGACAATACATGCAAAACCCTAATCATAAAAATGCAATAAACCTAGGTTATCTCAAGTCAACTACCCATGGTTCCCACAACCCCAAGTTGTGGGTGCT
>JAOTQJ010038140.1:0-15407 GCA_025642045.1 Solanum sejunctum
AAATATTTCGTAGGAACTTGTGACCTTGTATGGATATAAAATAAAATAAAATATATTTAAGGATGTTGTCAAAAATATGCGGAGATTATTATTTTATGTATGTGCACTTATATATGGTGATAACTATATATTATAGTAAAAATATGGCATGATGTCAAATTTTATGTTTTGCCTATAAATAAATAATATTCATAAAATAATGATGGATATAAAATAAGAATATGACTTATAGAAAATGATGAACTAAGTATAGGGATAATTAAGATAATATATATACCTTATACCTTGTATTAGTGAACCAGTTTTTAAAAAGAAATTCTAAAATCTCAAAAAGTTATGTTAAGAAAATTAAAATTATACTGAAGTCATATTCTTTTAAAGATATAATGATTTGTAAGAAATTAATCAAAGAAACATAAAATTCTAAAATATATTTTATTTTATTATTTAAAAGAAAATTCATTCAAAGATTTAAAATGACCCAAATAAAATATTGTATTGCATTTGAGAAAATCAGCGTAAAACCTTATGTTCCCTAATTATTAGGATTATATAACTATTAAATTTTATACAGTGAGGCCATAATTCACTTTGTTTCTAAAAAATATTTATAAAAGTGATTATCTAATTTCAAAAATCTTCAGAAAGTTTGAGAAAAATCTCTAAGAACCTTTACCTATTTCAAAATCTTTTAAACAATGATTATAAAATATTGTCATAAAAATAAATAAACAACATCAATGTTGACAAAGAGCACTAATCCACATAAATGAATCTTCACAAAAAGACAAGAAATTAGCCACTATATCAACAATCATATATATGAAATATATATTTATCTATTAATGTCAAAGAAATGCAATCGAAGTAATAATGAGAACGGCCAGGGGACGTTGACTCCTAATTTAGGAGACTCCAAGCATGGTGACGATCCTAAGCTGTTGGCCCAACATTTTGGATCAAAACAAGTTCCAAAATAGAACCCCCGCTCCCGAGGTGTACATGAAAAAATTAAGGAAAAGAATTAGAAGATGATGTACACTTAAGGTATTGAATTTTTACTAATAGCATGTTAAAATATAGATTACTTGCCTATTTTAAATTATCATCAGCTGCTTATACAGAAAAGTACTTTGGCCAAGATTTGTCATACGTCGCAACATGAACTAACCCAAAACTTATCACTTTTATTATTAACATAGTAAAAAATTACAGACAAAATAACCACTTTAGTACACTAAATGCAGCGATTAAGAATCTTTATAGTTTAAGTCATATTTTAAAAGATTAAGTGAGGGATCTTTCTTATGATTAATGAGTTCACAATATGCTAGTTTTAATATAGTGAAAAAGATGTTCAAATGGCATTTACTAGGAGAATTTTTCTTTTTTAGATATAAGTGATTCTTTCCTCATCTATTCATGTTCACGCATTGAACTAAGCAATATTACACTATGACACCATCAATTAAAATGTTTCCCTAAAACAAATGATGAAAATATAACATTCAATACATTAATAAAAAGCAAAGTAGAGATGTCAAATGAAACTTTAGTTATTTCTCCTTTTTCTCAATTTATTCCACGATAAAATGAAAGTTGCACTTTCACAATCTTAATATGCCTTCTACTATGATGATCCATTCCCAGGAGAATAACATTTATACATATTTGAAATATAGAACAAAATAGAGGATGGATACTAACCTTGTGTAGAGCAGCAAACAAGGACTTCAATGTCAAGGATCTGGTTACTACTTTCTCCGAATCCGATAATCAAAGCCGAGAAAAAAAGGACAAAATAATTCTGAATTGTTTTGCTAGGAGTATGTTTTTGCTTATTTTATTTTTCAAATGAACTCACTGTGATTTTTATTATATTTAATTTTTTTAAAAAATGTCTAATTTTTGTTAGAAATAATATTCATAAAATGATTTGTCGAAGAAAAATAATAATAAGAAGAAAATCTATCAAAATACTAGTAATAATAATAATAACAAAATAATAATCTCTTTCAAAAAAAATACCTCATAAAAGTCTTTATTATCTTCTTTTTTTAAAAAAAAAAATTCTTTTTTAAGGAGATCTAGTTAATTAAATACGGCGAGCCAAAAATGGGTGTCAACAAGTGGCACCCGAGTTTATCAAAGCATACACATCAAAATAAAAAACATGTAACATACTGGTGAAATATCGGGCACCTCATCTATCCCTTGTCTCCCTTGAAGAGAATAGAATCTATTTTGTCTTGGAGCACCCCCTTGTTGACCTCCACTCCCATTTTGACCCACATTTGCACCTTGGCCTTGTCGACGACATCTCTACCTTTGTTTTGAGTACGAGGACAATCAATTACTTTATGACCCACTTCTCTACATCCACAGCAAGCTTTAAAGTTCTTCAAACATGGGTCATTATAGCTCCTACCACACCTTTGGCATATAGGGTTAGGCACCCCACCACCACCACATTGGAATCTTGAGTTGTCATTAGCAAACCTTCTATTAGGAGCATTGGAAGACCCTTGGCCTTGGAACTTGTGGCCTTGAGGAAACCGACCACCCTTAGAACTATGGAATCTGCCTTTAAAATGAGCCCTCTTGGACTCACCACTTTTTCTCTTTCTAATCTTTTCCCCCTCTAGTTGTTTGACATATGTCATGATGCAGGATAAATACATATCACCTATTAGCATAGCGGTACGACACTCCTCATTAGCCAAGTCGAACATACCCGACACAACATCCTTGATCTAGGCTCGGCAACCAATTGTCCAACATACTTGGAGAGTTGGTTGAACTTGAGAACATACTCCCTCACACTCATGGAACATTGCTTAAGGTTCATATACTCTATCATTTTAGCCTCCCTTAGCTCGATAGGAAAGAACTAGTTAAGGAATGCATCTTTAAACTCCTCCCAAGGAATAGCATTAACATCTCTCCTCTTTAACCTCCATTTTGTAAACCAAATTTGAGCCACACCTTTGAGTTGATAGGTTGCTAACTCCGTTTTCTCCTCCAAATTGACCTCCATAATAGATAGCACTTTGTACACCTCATCGATGAACTCTTGGGGATCGTCATCAATCTTGGATCCATGGAACTCGGGTGAGTTCATTCTAGTGAAATCCTTCACCCTAGAAGCTGTAGTGGGAGCATGAGGGGTTTGGACCCCTTGGTGAATTTGGTTGGTCATAGCACGAGCCAACATTGTAATAGCATCCCGAAACTCATCTTGGCCCACCCTTCCTCCTTGAGGAGCTTGAAGAGCGAGAGAGGTCGGTTGCTCCTCGGGTGTACAGGCTCTCTTTAGTCACCTTTTTGGAATCGACATGATCTACAAGAGTAAAGAACATTCATTAGGGCAAAAAGTCTTACACTTACATCTAAAGCATGATATAGACTATGAAAAAGTGAAACATTTCCTAAAACACCTCATAGCCTCCCGTTCATAGTTGTGGCGCACTTTACAACCATGAATAAGACTCAAATCGATGTGGTATGTTGGATTCTGAGGACTATTAAAAATCTAGTGCTTAATACCAAGTTTATCATGACCCAAGCCTAGAGCCTAGACATGACACGATGAATGGGGAACCCAAAGGAATCCCCAAAAAAGCCTCATAGCATATCAATCACACATCCTTGGTCACAGAAGCAAAGTATCAACAACAAGAGATATAAATAGGAACAGTGGAACTAAGGGAAGTCTTTGATAATCATAAAACATTCAAGAGTGAAACTCATAACATAAGTACATTAAATGTTCCAACAACACCTCTAACCTAGATTGGAGTGGGGGCCAAGACACACTTCAGACTCACTCTCATAATAACAAGTGTTCAACTTGAAGAAATCTCAATATAGAAGGTGTAACAAGGATACTATCCTTAGACTTGAGGACTCAAAAAAGCTTATCTTCAAAGCACCGAACTAGCCACGTGGAGGATGATTGAGAGATGCTCCGATCCCTATATGGTAATATAATGTAGGCATAGAGTATGTGTTAGTACATTTGAATGTACAAAGTAGGTAGGATGCAATGCAACAAGACATAAGCCAAAATAGTCAAAATGCATAATCATAAGCAATGGATAGGTATAATATCAATATGGCATGCATGATCATTGCTAAAAGTAAAACATGCTTATAAATCATATAACTTGAAAAACATATATTACATATGTGGAAGAGACCATAACCAACATAGACCAAGGATTAATACTTGGAATCCAAGGTATGTCACCCCCTTGGAACGTGATTAACATATCCACTCCTAAAAAACGTGAGTGGGCATGTCATCCCCCAACAAGGTGATCGAGGTATCCATCCGTCAACATAGTGGTTGGGCATGTCACCGCCCAACAAGGTGGTCGAGGTATCCACCCCTCAACATGGTGATTGTGCATGTCACACACACACACAACAATGTGGTCAAGTTATCCACCCCTCAATATGGTGATTGGAAATGTCACCCTCCTATAAGGTGATTGGGGTATGTCACCCCCTCAATAAGGTGATTGGGCATGTCACCCTCAAACGAAGTGTGGTCTACTTGCAATACCATAGATATTTTTCATAAATTCAATGCATACATGCAAGACCTTAATCATCATAAAGTCACTTGACTTATAAACCATGTAATAGATCATTAATAACTTGAGAATCCTTGTCAAGACATTTTATCAAACACTTGGTGGGTCTATAATGCTAGTTCAAATCATGTGATTTAAGAGTGAAATAATATTTAAAAAAACGTAATGTATATCAATCCACCAACATATAGTAAAATCATCATGTAGGATTGAAACGACCCTAAAAGTGTTCGAAAATATGCCTTGAAAGTGCCCAAAATTGTAGTTTCTATATATCTCAAAATCCATCCATGATATCAAAAATCTGACTTCATATTCTTGATCAAGAAGCAAAATTGAGTGGAAAATGGATCTAACCCCAATTTTAGAGCAAACGAATCACAATTTTATTTTTCCAAGTTGCAAATTCCAATGAGGTATCAATGCCGCTTGCACGACGCGCCAAGGGCATGCTATAATGTATTTTGGTTGCTAGTTTTCTATCTCGGTCCAAGACTTTTGGGTCTTGGGCCTAAGTGTTCTCATGGGTAAAAATACCTATACTTAACCATATTTTACCTTCCTATCATCCAAAACATTCCTCAATACTCGCTCAAACACTTAGAGAAATATTTCACCCCAAATTTCAAATGTCCAAATCTCTTCTGAATCTTAAGGATTTCACTCAAGCTTCAAGCCTCCATTAAAATCATCATTAATGAATAGGGTATGTGGATTTCATTCATGGGTTCCTTTCACCCATGAAGCCTAAGCTTCCTTTTTACTTAAATTGACTAATTTTAAGTAGATTTACTTATAGGTCTTACTTACTATGAATTTGACTATAAACTATGTTGGAGTTTCATGAAACTGTAACTGTTTATGCAAGTTTTGTGCTATGAATCTTAGATCTATCTTGAGATTTAATGAAGGGTTTTGATGCATACCGTATGATGGTATTACCAAGTATTGGTGGGATAATTTACTTCAAGATTTCTTGCATGATTTCACTCTTTAATTGGATGGTTTTATAATAGCATTGCACACCTATCAAGTGTTTGATAAAATGTTCAGTTATGGGTTCTTGAGGAACTGAAGGTCCAATACATGTTTTATAAGATGAATGACTTTATAATGATGAAAGGAATGTATGTATATGATATTTTCCTATATAGTGTTGGAAATTGACCATGCCCTAATCGGGGGGTTACAAGCTCGGGTAACCATGTTGAGGAGTTTGTACCTTGATAACCAGGTTGAGGGATTTGCACCTCAATCACCATAGGTGGTAGGGTGCGACGATCCACTAACCAATCAAGGGGTTTGTACCTTGATAATTAGGTTTAGGGGTTTGTACCTCAATCACCATGGGTGGTAGGGTTAGATGATCCACCAATCACGTCGAAGGGTTTATACCTTAACAGCTAATTAAGGGGTTTATACCTCAATCTCCATGGGTGGTAGGTCCAGACGATCCATCAACCAAATGAGGTGTTGGTACCTCAACAGACTAAGAATTCTATAATGATGGTCTCTTCTGGCACATGTATTATGTTCTATGTAAGCATGATTTACTTCAAGAATCTTCTATGTATGTCATATTGTTATATGCCACTCATTGCCTATGCTTATTCATTTCGATATGATGCTTATATCTTATTGCATTGCATCCTATACACTTAGTACATTCAAAATTATTATGCTTACTCTATGTTTACATGCAGTCACAATGTAGGAACTGGAGCCCCAATTGAGCATTTTCCTCCATGTAGGTAGTACGATTTCTCTCAAACTAGTTGGTGAGTCCATTCTGAGGATAATGTCTATGATCTCATGTTATGTACTAAGACTATCGTTTTTTATGTATGTATTGACTATGGGGTTGAGCTTGGTTGCTTGTCTTGGCCCCTGCTTCTATCTAAGTTTTAGAGGTTTTATTGGACATGTTATGTATTGAGCTATGATTCTCTTTCTTTGATGTTTATATTATGGAAGTTTCCGCTTTGTCCTTATCTCTAATGTAATTATGTTGTATAATTGCTTCAGTGATCAAGGATGTGTAATAATATGTTAAGAGGCTTGTTTGAGGTTCCTTTAGGCTCTACATTTGCTGTGTCACGTCTAGGCACTAGGCTTGGATCGTGATAAACTTGGTTAACAAGTCAAGCAAGATCTTGACCCCACTTTGTTAGAATTAAAGTCATTGGTAAGAGATGGTAAGGTGGAGGATTTCTCCTAAGGGGGAGATAATGTCCTTAGATACCAAGGTAGGTTATGTGTGCCTTGTGTTGATGGCTTGAGAGAAAAGATTCTTGATGAGGCTCATGGTTCTTCTTATTCTATTGACCCCGAAACTACTAAGATGCATAGAGATTTGAGAGAGGTGTATTGGTGGAGAGGTATGAAGAGGGATATTGCTGAATTTGTATCCGATTGTCATAGTTGCCAACAAGTCTAAGCAAAGCACCAAAGGCCAAGTGGCCTAGCACAAGACATAGAGATTCCTACTTGAGAGTGGGAGGAGATAAATATGGATTTTGTGGTTGGGTTACCCAAGACTAGAAAGAGTTTTGATTCCATTTGGGTTATGGTTGATAGGATGATGAAATTGGCTCACTTCCTACTGGTTAAGACCATATATGGGACTGAATATTATGCTAGGTTGTATATTCATGACTTAGTGAGGTTTCCTGGGGTTCCTTTTGTGCATTATAGCTGTCGTGGTTCTCAATTTACTTCACATTTTTAGAGGTCCTTTCAAAGGGGCCTTGGTATAAGAGTTAAACTTAGTATGGCCTTCCACTCTCAAACGGATGGCCAAGCCGGAAGGACTATTCAAACACTTGAGGATATACTTAGGGCTTGTGTATTAGAGTTTAAGGGTAGTTGGGATGATCATCTTCTATTGATTGAGTTTTCTTATAATAATAGCTATCATTCTAGCATCGTATGGCTAATCTTGAGGCTCTCTATGGTATATGATGCAGATCACTGGATGGGTGGTTTAAAGTTGGAGAGATGGCTTTGTTGGGTCCAGATCTGGTTATGGAGGCTCTTGAGAAGGTTAGGATGATTAGAGATAGGTTAACAATGACCCAAAGTCGTCAAAAGTCCTACGTCGATATGATGAGAAGGGATCTTGAATTCAAAGTTGGTGATTGGATCTATTTAAAAGTATCACCCATGAAGGATATGGTTCATTTTGGTAACAAGGGCAAGTTGATTCCAAGATATGGGGTCCTTATAGGGTAATGAAGAGGATTGACAAGATAGCTTATGAGTTGGAATTGCCTAGTGAGATGGATTTGGTTCATCCGGTCTTATATGTATCCATGTTGAACAAATGTGTGGGAGACCCTAATGTTATTGTGCCTCTTGATGTTGTGGGTGTTGTTGAAGACAATATGACCTATGAATAGGTTCCAATTCAAATTTTAGATAGGCAAGTAAAGAGTTTGACAAACAAGTATGTGGCTTCCGTTAAGGTCTTTTGGAGGAATCAACAAGTCAAAAGTGATATTTGGGAGGCCGAAGCAGACATGCAAAAGTGATATCCTTATCTCTTCCATTCTACTCAAGCCTAAGGTACTAATTCTAATTCCTCTATCTAATCTCAAGTTTTATGTTCAACCCTCATATCATTGCATACATTCATGTATAAATTGACAAGTTCATGATGATTTTACACTTATGTTGAGATTTTTAAAAGGTTATTTAAGTGCATTGTTGCATCTTTGTGTGCGCTGAAATTATCATGTTTACATCTCTATATACCTTTATTTGACATTCAGGGATGAATGTACCCAAGGTAGAGATATTGAAACGATCCCAAAAAAGTGCCCGAAAATATGCCTCGGAAGTGCTTGAAATCATAATTTTCATATATCTCAAAATCTATGTATGATATAAAAAATCTGACTTCACATTCTTGATCATGGGGGAAAATTGAGTGGAATATAGGTCTAACCATGATTTTAGAGGAAAGGAATTGCAATTTCATTTTTCTAACTTGCAAAATCCAGTGATCTATCCGCACCCCTGGAGCGATGCGTCAAGGGCGCACTGTAGTGCACTTTGGCTGCCAGTTTTCTATCTCAGTCCAAGAATTTTAGGTCTTGGGCCTATGTGTTCCTATGCATGAAAACACCTCTACTTAGCCATATTTCACCTTTATATCACCCAAAACACTCAAACACTTACAGAAATATTTCACCCTAAATTTCAAGTGTCCAAATCTCTTCCGGATCTTAAGGATTTCACTCAATCTTCAAGTCTCCATTAAAATCTTTAATAAGGAATTCTCCAAAGCTAAGGTATGTGGGTTTCATTTATGGGTTCCTTTCACCCATGAAGCCGAAGCTTCCTTTTTACTTAAAGTGCATGATTTTAAGTTGATTTACTTATGGGTCTTACTTACTATGAATTTGACTATGAATTATATTGGGGTTTCATGAAATTGTGATTGTTTATGCATAATTTGAGCTATGAATCTTAGAGCTATCTTGATATTTGATTAAGGATTTTGATGTATACTGTATGATGGTGTTACCAAGTATTTGTGGGATGATTTACTTCAAGATATCTTACATAATTTCACTCTTTAATTAGATGGTTTTACAATAGCATTGCAAACCCACCAATCATTTGATAAAATACTCGATTATGATTTCTTGAGGAACTAAAAGTCCAATGCATATCTTATGAGATGAATGACTTTATGCTAATGAAAGGAATGTATGTATGTGATATTATCCTATATAGTGTTGGAAATTGACCATGCCTTACTCGGGGAGTTAAGAGCCCAGGTAACCATGTCAAGGGGTTTGTACCTTGATAATCAAGTTGAAGGGTTTGTACTTCAATTACCATGGATGATAGGGTGCAACAATCCACCAACCAATCAAGGGGTTTGTACCTTGATAACTAGGTTGAGGGACTGGTACCTCAATCACCATGGATGGTAGGGTGAGATAATCCACCAACCATGTCAAGGGGTTTGTACCTTAACAACTAATTGCGGGGTTTGTACCTCAATCTCCGTGGGTTGTAGGGTGATATGATCCACCAACCAATTGAGGGGTTGGTACCTCAATGGATTGAGAATTCTATAATGGTGGTATTTTCTTGCACATGTATTATATTTTATGTAAGCATTATTTACTTCAAGCATCTTCCACGCATGGCATATTGTTATATGCTACTCATTACTTACGCTTATGCTTATGCATTTCAATTATGATGCTTATGTCTTGTTGCATTGCATTCTACATACATAGTCTATTCACTAGCAGATACTCTATGCCTACATGATGTCACCATGTAGGAACTGGAGCCCCACTTGAGCATCTTTCTCCACGTGGCTAGTACAATTTCTCTCAAGCTAGTTGGTGAGTCCTCCATTCTGGGGACAATGTCTATGATCTCATATTATGTACTAAGACTATCTTTATTTTATGTATGTATTGACTATAAAGGTGAGGTCGGTTGCTTGTCTTGGCCCCCATCCATATCTAAGTTTTAGAGGTGTTATTGGACATGTTATGTATTGATCTGACTCTCTTGTTTTGATGTTTATATTATGAAAATTTCCCCTTTGTCCTTATTTCTAATATAATTATGTTGTCTAATTACTTCCGCGACCAAGGATATGTAATAATATGTTAAGAGGCTTGTTTGGGGTTTCATCGAGTTCCTCATTCACCATGTCACGTCTATGCCCTAGGCTTGGTTCATGACAAGGATACTTTTAAATCCATCATCAAATATCATAATAGGTCATAGTTTCATAGCTCAAAACATGCATAGTCCAGTAGACAAAAACCAATTCATAATATAAGCTTTAAATAGATAGACATGTATAATCAATCAACATTTCATAAAATCCCAACATAATTTATAATCAAAATCCTTAATAAGAGATACCCATAGATGACATAACTTGAAAACATATAATTTTCATGAAAGGAAGATTGGGCTCCATGGGTGAAAGGATCCAATGGATGAAACCCAGATACCTCAAACTTGGGTTTTCTTGAGATGAACTTGAAGAAAACTTGGAGCTTGGGGAGAATCCTTGAGTTCCAAAGTTAGGCTTCAAATCCTTGAAATTTTGAATGAGATATTTGGTTAACTCTTAGAGTTTTTTGAGAGGGTCTTGAGTGATATAGAGTTGAAAAATTATAGGTGTTTTCACGAATAAGTGAGCATAGGGCTATGACCCTAATGCCCTTGGTCAGCATAGGAAATTAAGGGAAAATCAACAATGGTCCGCGTCTGGTTCGCGAAGAGGACCCAACATGAAGGCAGATTTAACACTAATCCGCTCCCAGTTCGCGTAGCAGCCTAGTCGCGGATGCACACTGGATAAGAAAAATTAGGAAATATTAGTTTTCAATATGGGTCCTCTAAAATCTGAGTTATACTCATTTCCCACATAAATTTGGCCCCCTAATTGAAAATATAAAGTTGAATTTTCGATATCATGCCCGGATTTTGAGATATATGAAAATTATGATTATGGGCATTTTTGAAGCACATATTTAGAGCATTGCACAAACAATCCTTCAATTTCATTCACATTTATATCTTGTAAATGTTCTCCACCGACCATATTAATATTTTCCTCAACTTCAGGCTCACCAAAAAAAAGCAGTTGGGGCAGCTTTCCGAACTTATGCTTCATTCAACACATACTTCACATAAAGGTCTAATTAGTCACCATCATTTAGGTCTTCCAAAAGATATAGTAACTTGAAATCATTTTTCATCTCACTAGAGTCTTCTTTTGTAGGGCTTTTAATATAGAAGCCACCAGTAGTAAGATATGCTAATCCTTTAGTATGATAAAGTAATTCGATGAATGAGAAGTGGTCTTTGTCGATATTAACACATTTCACCTTGTTTTTCCCAATATAAGTTACCCTTTTTTGTATTGAACAAAATCACCACCATGATAAAAACAAGTTATAATAAGCAGATGTCAGGTCAAATGATCAACTAGAACAACTGTTTCTTTTATTTACATGACAAGACACTTTGCAGTTTCTCAGAAACTAAGATGAACTGGAATTTGTCAAAGTAATTTCCCTTTCATTCATTTAAGATGCCCTATATTATATATAAGAAAAATAATTATTTATTTTGAGAAAATTATTGCTAAGATGAGTAGAAGAATTATGGGATGGTAGAATAGAACCCTATAATTTGGGGGAAGATATATTTTAATTGCTAATGTGTTGCAATCAATGCCTATTTACATCTTATCAGCTATAAATCCTTATAAGGGTGTTAACCACAGAATTCATCAGTTGTTGGCAAAGTTATTTTAGGGTAACATTGGGGGTGTAAAAGGGAAATACTGGGTTGCATGGGATTCTATGTATTATCCTATCAAAGAAGGAGGATCACTATCCGATGTGGCTAATGCTTTATTTACAAAGTTATGGTAAAATTTTAGAGTAGAGACATGTCCTTACCGAATCTTCTCCCACCATTCTTATTTGAGTTTTGGCTCCATCATACATGTCCCTTATCACACTAATATACACCATTGGAATACCTTTCGCCATTAAACACCTCTATAAGACATCTCTTGGAACTTTGTCATAGGTCTTCTCGAGATCAATGACCACCATATGATGGTCCTTCTTTCTTTCCTTATATTTCTTCACTAATCTCCATACAAGATTAATTGCTTCAATAACTGACCACCACAACATAAATTCGAATTGATTCTCTAAAATAGACACTCATTTTCTCACCCTCATCTCCACCACTCTCTACGAAAATTTCATAGTGTGGCTTAACAACTTAATATCCATGTAATTGTTATAATTTTTAATATCACCCTTGTTCTTGTACAATGAAACCATTGTACTCCTACTCCATTCATCCGTATCCTGGAAGTGTTTATAATCACATTGAACAATCTAGTCAACTACTCTATATCATCCTTGATCATGTTCTTCCAAAAATCCACCGATATCTCGTTGGGTCAAATCGCATTCCTCTCTTCATCCTACTAATAGCACGTCTAACCTACCCTACTCTGAACTGATTACAATAACCAAAATCTTGATGACTATTAGAGTGTGTCAACTCACCTAGCTCGATATCTCTGTCTCCTTTTTTGTTTAGGAGTTTATGAAAGTAAGCTTTCCACCTTAGCTTAATAGAAGTCTCATACACCAACACCTCACCCTTCTCGTGCTTGATGCATTTCACCTGGTCAAAGTCTTGAGCTTTCCTTTTTCTCACTTTTGCAAGCCTATACAATCTCTTGTCCCAACCTTTATCACTTATATTGACATATAGACGCTCAAACCTACTGTCTTACTCCTATCTTTGCTTCTATCTTTGCCATCTTATAGATATCCTTAAGCTTGTGTTTTTCATCCTCATCCCTACACTCGAACCACTTCATATAAGCAATCTTCTTAGCTTCCACTTCGCCTTGAACTTCATCATTCCACCACCAATCACTGTGACATCTACTAAAAGTCCCTCTCGAAACACCTAGTACCTCGGCAACTATATTTCTAGTGCAACTAGCAGTAGTGTCTCACATGTTGTTCACGTCTCTGCTACTACTCCAAGTCTCTGAACTACTCAACCTTTATTCCATTTCTCAAGAAAGGGTAGGAATCAGGCCTCTCCATCTAATCCTCAATTGGGCATCAATAAGCTTCTTCTTCTTTTCTCTCTTAATATCTAAATCCATTACTAGAAGCCTATGTTGAGTGGAAATATTTTCACTCAAAATAACTGTACAATTCTTACAAGGGCTTTTATCGCCCTTCCGAAGAAGTAAGTAATCAATCTAAGTCTTAGCTACGGTACTAATAAAGGTAATCAGGTGATTTCCCTCTTCGATAAACATGAGTTAGCAATAACTAACTCAAAGGCTTTAGCAAAATCCAAGAGAGATGTCGCACCTCCGTTCCGCTTCCCAAAATCTAAGCCTCCATGAATATCTTCAATCCCGCTAGAGGTAGCCTCGATATGCCCATTAAAGTCTCTCCCAATGAAGATTCTTATTGTCTCTGGTATGTGTCTCACAAAATCATCCAAATCTTTCCAAAAGAGCTTTTTGACTTACTCATCTAGGCTCACTTGAGGCGCATAGGCACTAACTACATTCACTACATGCCTACCAACTACAAGTTTAATAGCCATCATCCTATCGTTAATATTCCTAACCATAGCCACATATTCCCTAAGGTCCTCATCTACTAGGATACCTACTCCATTTCAATCCCTAGAAGCACTTGAGTACTCGAGTACCATAACTTAAACTCGTCTATGTCCCGATCTTTGGTACCTACCCATATAGTCTTCTGAATGCGTGCTATATTAATTTGTCTTCTCTTAAGACGCTTCACTAGCTCTATGAATTTTCCTATAAGTGATCCTATGTTCCACTATCCTACTCTTAACTTAAGTAAGCTCGTGCCCCTCTTATCTCTACTACCCTTTGCCTCCAACCCCAATCGATGGCATGACCCCAATCCACCATTATATTCCAACTCCACTAAACTACACTAAGAACTAAAAACTCAAAAAACTATATATGGTTTCTCGAAAACAACTGCTCAACAATAGAAAACATTAAATATAAAATACAATTTACAATAATCGAAAAATCTATAAATCAATAAGTATAAAGTATACTTTAGAATAATCGAAAAAACAAATACACAAAAATCAGAGCAACTACATCATGCACAACTATACGTAACAGGGGAGGAATATATTAGAAAATAGTAAAAGTTGAGCAACTGAAAAACTCCCTATCAAAGTAAATTTGTTACAGCAAACAAACAAGTCAAGTAGGGAAACCTCTACAGTAGGCAAACAACAAAATTTAAGAGTAACAACAGTAAGTAAAATTTAAGAACAATATCAGTAAACAAAAATATCAAAAGCAATAATGATAAACAAAAGTAAATAACCAAATTGACCAAGCAATAATTCAAAAGATGAAATGATACAGAAAAAAAATCAGTCAAGGGTTAGAGTGCACCGTGATTTTGGCAATTTTTGGTTGATATCTTGATTTCCGACGAAATCTCGGATGAGATCTAAATCTAACAACTTTCATTTCTTCAACACTGGTTCTTGTCTGGTTTCTTCATATTTTTCAGTCATGAAAACGTATTGAGTTACTGACGTAAATAAAGAGTCTTTCAATTCACAACTATTATCACCGACGTAAATGGATCTGGCCAGGACCAGAAATGCATTTAGATGGTGGTGGGAAATCGAAGAGAAAGTACCTGTGGAAATTTTTGTGGAATCAGAAAATAGATTTTCCGACAAACTATGAAGGTGAATTCGTCGGAGAGAGCGGGAAGAACAAGTTCGCCGATGTCGATCAAAATAGTAACACCGACATAAACCCTAATAACGCCAAAAAAAGAAGATGACAATGATTGTAGGCTTCTTGAATCTCAGAAGAGATGAAGGATTGAAGAGCTAAGGCGTCAATTTCATCATGAAGGAGGGATTTTAATAGATTTTGACTCGTCTCCTCTGCAAATTTCACTTGAAATGCTAAAAGAGAAATCAGTACTATTACACAAGGGAAAAAAACCTCTAAATGGGTTATTTGATACTGATTTACAAAGAGGCGTTCGATCCTCAATTAGTTGTGACATTTATTAAAACAAATCTGTCATCTAACACCAAGAACAAACATGAGAAACACGAAGAATGGAGCCAAAGATTGACTATTTTTTGGCTTTGGAGTATGATTGAATAAAGCAAAATGACTCTTTAAACTATCTGCACTTCTTTCATTTGTGAAATAGCAGCTAGTCAATGCAACTTTCG
>JAOTQJ010038150.1:0-15406 GCA_025642045.1 Solanum sejunctum
GTACATCCGACCCCCCCTCACCCTGCAATGAGCGGGAGCCTTTTGAGGCACTGGGGTATGTTGATGATGATGATGATGATGATGTCTGTAGGTCTGTGGAGGTAAAATTTTTGGATTGGATATAAAAGGTAAGGGGTTTCAACATTCTACGGATCATTGAGTTATAATGACGATCCCAAATTTGGTCATCTTTTGGGTCAATTGATGGCCCTTGAGTTTCAGTCAAATTCAATGTTCAAAGTGAATATTCGGTGGATCACCGAATTGATTTAACAATGAATAGTATCATTGCCTTTTGGTTTATCATGGAGGGACTAAGTTTCTATAATAAAAGGCAGTCAAACACACATTTGGCATATCATCGGATGTGCGGGCCATATAACTTGGTGTCACTGAGTTGCATCATCTGACCGAGTTATCTTCTTTTGAAGTGGGCTTTCTACTTTTTTTACTTTTTACTTTTCAATTTCATTGCTACTAAGCAGTCATCACTCCTCTAGTGTCCATTTTTCATCATTTTCGTTGGGATTGAGCTTTATTCTCATCAAATGGTCATTATTTTCAGCCTTGTCATCTTTGAATCATCACTTTGACATATCTTTTGCCCTTTTCCTAATTTTATGTTATTTTTGTGCTTGGTATTGCTTAAGTGTAGTTGTTTAACTATGTTGGTCATTGTGGGATGTGAATAATCAACGGAGCTTCTATTTTATTATGTTGGACTATTATTGGTGAAACGGTTTTTCTCAATTTTGCACTTGTTTATATGGGCTTTTGATTTCTTTGGATTTTGATGAAATCAATTAAGGATAAAGGGTGGTTCAAGCATATAATTGATGTTCTTAGTGCCTAATCATACTCATAGTTCGTAATGAAGCCCAATTTGATTGAATGGTTCTTGCTTTATACTTTTAGTTAGGTTCATGAACTTGCTTGAATTGAATTTGTTATGGGTGTGTGTTTTATGATTTTATTTGGATCATGCCAAGTGCGTGAAGTCTGAGTAACCTATGAAATTGATCATGTTACTTGAACTTAACCGATGATGGAATAAGTGATGCCTTTTATAAGGGTAAAGTCATTATTTGGTGGAATTCATTGCAAGGTATGATTTTTAAGAAGCAATTGACATGCTCTATGGGAATATGTATTGTTGAGGCATGTATTGTGATATTTTTCTCATTTGGTTGATTTTTTGCTCAAAATTTAAGTTTTAGGGAAAGTTGTATTGCCAGCCAACTTCGGGGATGATCAAAATCATTTTGATAAATAGCTAATTTGACGATTCATCGGATCGCCACACAAATTTCCAATTGTGACATCTTGTAAGCCTTGAGTTCTGTCATATTCAACAGCACCTCTCACGTGACTCAGAATTTCCTTGTAGTGTATTTATTGAATATAAAAAAATTCATATGTTATTTGGCAAATCTGACATCATATTCCTTTTCAGGAGTAAAAATTATGTAAGGGAACGGTCACCTTTACTTTTTAGGTCAATTATATCAAATAATAATTTTGCAATTGATTTGGGCCTTAACCAGAAGGGTAAGTGACCTTTCACAGCCTAGACCTAGAGCATAGATGTGACACGGTGAATGAGAAACCCAAGGGTTACCCAAACAAGCGTCTTAGCATAACCTTTGCACATAGTTGGTTCCAGAAATGTAAATAAGCATAAAATAAATCATTTCTAAGGGAAATAAAGCTTTGGACTCATGCTATGGGGATAAATAAGAGGATGTGATATGCATGAATCACATAGTAAGCAATAAATAAGGGGACCATAAGTATGAGTCAAGATATAGGGACTAAGGACTTCATCACCTTCCATCAACATCAACATTATCAAATAGCATCACATAAGGAATAGGGGCTAAAAGATGTGTCTCCATAAAAGCTCAACATCTCATTATATGTACATAGCATAGTATAGTATCCAACAATACCTCTAAAACATGATTAGTGTGGGGGCCAAGACAAGTCTCGGGTTTAACCTCAAACTTGAAAGTAAAGTGTAATGAAGTTTCAATATAAGCAAGATAGAAATCATATATTGTCCTTGGAGTAGAGGACTCACTACAAGTACAATCTTCTATGATCCAAATGCTAGCCATGTGAAGGATATCGAGGAGGGTTGGTCCCTGCATGGCGAAATAATGTAGGTAAAAAATATGCATTAATCATTTGAATTTACTAGTATGTGGGCATGAAATTCACAAAACATAAGTCATAAAGCTAGTGAACAACATGATCATTTAGAAACATCACTTGAACCATAAAATATAAGATAATGCATATCGGGGGTAAGGGATGTATAAGTAATCTATCTCCTTGATCTTAGCGTAACGAGGGACACAAGTTACCATGCATAAGTAAAATAGCTACACCTTTTGCAAAAACATTGCTCTTATATCAAAGAAAGAACCATCTAGTATAAATGAAACTCTAATAATAATAAAGGGTACCTTACATACTTGGAAAGAAAGTCATATACCTTTATGAGAAATACCAATGCCAATACAAAGGGGTCATGTCATATGTGTAGAAAACCATGTAAACTTTAGTGACAATGAGTTATATGAATGTTAAGGCACTTTTGGACATTACATGAAGTAACCAACATAATCATCATAAAAGGTTACCTTGGGACCATAAGAAGAACATGAACATGCGTGAGAACAAGTTTTAACTGACATAAACCATATGAGATAAGTCATAGAGTCCTGATGTTTCCCCTATATTGAAAGAAGGAGGAAGTCACTTCCCAAGGTAACCTCCTAAGATGCCTAAGTGGATCCACTAAAGCTAGATAGTGAGCAAACTTGTACTAACAGATGGTCTAGAAATCCATCTCTACTAGCGGGTGACCCCTATTTCTTACGGTGACACCTCGGTGATAATGGGATTATACAAATGGTGTCTTGCCCTTGCTATGAGGAGCATCCGCATATATGCCAAGGTGTAAGTGGACTCTCATGGAATTATCATAGACATGAACTATAGAATTATCTAGTATGGAGAGGTATTCTACTAACCCATCCCATAAACATTTAGAAACAATGGAGGGGTATTCTACTAACCTATGCTTATCAAAGGTATTCGACTTATCCATCCATAAGCTTTTTGAACATAGATCATCATCATAAGGATGTCTCCTAGACTTTGTCTATGTCTACTATCAGCCCATCATCATCTCATAATTTTTACTAGATGAAGGACTCATACCTTATTCATTCATTCATTCAAATTTCATAAAACTAGTCCATTTAGACCCATAAAAATGAGTACAATCATGACCACAAGAGGGATTTACATTGATGCATTACCTTCATAAGATTTTATCAAATTTCACAACATACTTGATATACCTCATCCTTCATTACATTCATGAACTTACATACGTATAGTGAAAGCTTTCCATCATACATAAGAAACTTCATCATTATATCCTCACCATTAGAAATCATTAATTATTAGAAACCTTTATGTGACAATTGGCTGGGCTCATGCACACAAATTTAAATCATGTAACCCAATAGGATGATGCATAAATTTAATGAAAATCATCAATTTAAATCATTCTTAGATAATCCACCAGAATCATGCATATCATCTTTTAACATTAGAAATAGAATCATGTAACTTGTCTCATAAAATCATTAATTCCATCACAACATCATACTTCCGTAACTTAGAATCTCATGAATAACTTCTTAATTGAAAACTCTTAAAATCAACTTATACAAATTCATGTAATAGATGAATAATATAGACATAATCCATGCTTAATAGAAGAATTATGAAGAACCCATAAGAAATAACTAGTAAAACTTAAAGGATTTAGTATTATGTTTTGAGATTTCATGGATGAAAGAGCCCGTGAATAAAACCTTGTAACTTAAAGAAGAAGACTTTAAGAGTTTTGGGATTCCTTTTTGAAGCTTTGTCTTCAATGGGGATGACTTGATCTTCATGAAATTTGAGAGAACTTGATGGAGGATTTTAGAGAGAAAGTTGATAGGATATGAGAGTGTTTAGAGAGAGGATTAAGTTCAAAAATAAGAGAGTTTTCGTGTATTTACGTATATAAATGTAATGACCTTGTTGGTCATTTTTCAGCTTATCTATTAAAATGACTACTTTTCCCTTTCATAAGTTACTCTAGACCTATTTTGAACTATTTGTATTGTTAGAACCAAAATTTGGAGTTTAAAAGTTAAAAATATGAGTTTTGGCATTTTTGAAAACTTAAGTTGTTGAAAAACTGAGTTTTTATACCTTTGTGAGTTTTGGGGGCAGATTGAAAATTAGTTGCTTCCATTAGCTTTGAAACATTGAACTCGGTCTAGGAGAAGTTACAGAATGGGATTCAAAGTTAAATAAAGATTTTAGGCCCAAAGTTACATTTTTAGTTATTTTCGGAGCCAATATTTGACTTTGGTCAACATTCAGAGTTTCGAAGCTCGGTTCAAAATTCTGACAGTTTCAATAGTTTTGGATGGTGAAACTAACGCTAGAAATGGTCTCGCCATAATTTTTAGAGTTGCCAATGACAATTATGATATTTTGAGTTTAAATTAGTTTTATTGAGTTGCATTGTTAAATGTGGTGAGCAAGCCTCAAAATTGAATTCTAATTATTTTGTTGATTCCGGATAGTCATTTCTGGTATACGTACATGTTTGGTATGTGAAATTTGGGCTCCGGATAAGTCCTGAGGGTCCATTTTGAATTTTTATTACAACTAACATACCTGTATTTAGTGCAGCCTATGTTTGTTCACTGCAAACATTCCTAGGGATCCAAGTCTGTGGATGTGAACCTATTTACTATCCGCATTTGTGGCAAGGCCTTGGCGTTTGTGACTTCTTCATGGGGCTCATTCCGTATTTGTGGAGCATTATTAGGCCTTCCCCTCCGATTCATGAGCCTCGCCCCGTGTTCACTATTTTTTACCTGGACAGTAATAAATTTGAAACCCGCAATTTTTAATCTATTGTAGAACATTCAAAGCTTTTGGAGTGATCTTTGAAAGAGACTTTTGTGAAAATCTTTAGGGTAAGTGTTTCTATCATCATTTTAATTGATGTTCATGATTCTTATCTTGAATTTCATGATTTGGAGTGTTAGAAATCATGATATTTTTTAGTTGGTGATTTGGACACTTTAATTGATGATTTCTCCTATGATTTGAACTTAATTCTTGTGGAATTTTTGCACCCAAAGTCTTTTCTTGCGTAGATTAATAATTTCAAGTCCATTTCCAGATTTAGAAACTTTAAATTCTAACCCTAATTTTGAACATTTTTCCCCTAAGTCCAATTCGTTCCAATATGGGTATCAAAATTCATCTCTTGATTCGTAGTATCTATTTTTGATAGTGATTGGCTGATTCAGTGATCGTTTGGAGGCTTGAGTTAATTGAAAGCTTGTCTGGGTGCAATTTCGTCATCAAGCTAGGTTCGGCTAACTATTTTGGGGACTAGATTTGAGTTATTGGATGTGTTCATATAATAATTATAAGATTTAGATTGATTCATGAGTAAATGGGCTGATATGATAGAGTAGTGATGGAAATATGATTCCGATTATGCTAAAATTTGAGGAAATTGTGACTGTTGATAAATTGAGATGAAATTTTGAGAATTGAGATATTTTGGATGCTATTGTGACAGTTTGAGACTTGTGCTATATTTTGAAGTTTTGTTGTAATCTTTATGGCATTTTGAGATACTTTGAGTATATTATGTATAATTTGGGAAGAGTGAGGTCCGGTGATGTTGTTGCACTTAACCATTGATATAAATATGATGCTTTGAGACATTGATGATGGTTTATGGTACTAGTTCTGACACTTGTTATTATTTTTCATGATTTTATGATGGTTATACATCAACATTCTCGTCATGATGTTATTATATATCTTGATTTGTATAATTGACATGCATTTATTTCATATTACATTATACCCCCTTGACTTGGTTGGAGGAAAGGTAGGACGTTCTACTTTTGAGATGGACAACTTTTGAAATCTCTTGTCTAAGGAAGGAGACACGGGGGAGATGTACTACTTGTTATGAAACCCCTTGACCTGTGCAGGAGCCAAGAGTGAAATGTTTCACTTGTTAAACCCCTTCATCGCGGGCAGGTGGCAAGGTTGAGATATTATGAAACCCCTTGATCAGGGGTAGGTTACAACCAGACAAAGACATCATAAAGTATCCTCATAGGCTTTTTGACTGTCTTGTCTTCCATTAGTAACTGCATTGAAGTCAGAGAGGGAACTCCTAAGCCTAACTTCTTATACACTGCAAGAGGCATAAGATTGATGTTGGCTCCTAAGACGTATAATGCCTTTGAAAAATTTAAAACTTCGATGGTGCAGGGAATGGTGAATGCTCTAGTGTCTTCTTTCATTTTCACCAAGGATTTAGTTGCAATAGCTCTACAATGGGGAAGATCATGAGCAATCTCTTGAGTCATCATCCTCTTATTATTAACCAAATCCTTGATAAACTTTGAATACCTTGGCATTTGTTCGAATGCATCTATGAGAAAAAGATTGATGGACAACAACTTCAACATAGATATGAACTTTTGAAACTTCCTTTCCTCATTCTTCTCCTTTAACCTCTAAGGGAAAGGTGTTGTGCCTTGGTATGGGTTCTAAACTTCTTGATACAACCACATCGTCTCCTACAATATCCTTGGCCTGCTCCTCTCTAGTCTTTGGTTGTGCTTCATTCTCTGCGATCTCCTCTCTAACTTTATTATCTACTATTGAAAGTGGTGGGTCTATTATATGCTTATCACACTACACCATCACTGCCATGAAATGTCGATTATTCTTCAAATTTTTCACTATGTTTGTTGGCAGCGCACCCTTCTATCATTGGTTTAACTACGTCAACATTTGACCAAATTGCTTCTCTAATTGTTTGATGGCCACAACATGAGACTCAATCTTTTGCTTAATCCCTGATATATCATCTTTCATCTCCTTCAATGTCTCATTCTTTGTATCAACTTTCTTAAGTAATTTTAGACATCTCCTCAATCCTCGAATTACCAACTCTATAATGATAATTTGGTAGTAGTACATATGCTCCATTATGATCTTTTACTATACCCATCTCTGCGTGCCTAGTCAACATCTCCAACTTGGCCCTTTTTCCTGTCTTAGTATCCTCAATTTGTTTCTACTAAATAAATTGGTAAAAGAGACCTTAAAAAAGAGACCTCAATTTTAGGTTGCTATAATGTAGGTAGTTTTTTTTAGAGACCTAATGAGGTTGCCAAACAAAGACCTCACAAGGTCTCTAAATGTTTTTCTCAATTTTTCAAAAAAGAGAGATCATATGGTCTCTAGTTTATTATTCATTTTTGTTTTATATTTTACTAAAGGAGACCTCATGAGGTCACAATTTTATGATTTACTACTATTTTATATTTTAAAAAAGAGACTTCATGAGGTCTCTATACTTAATTAAATTCATATAAATAGAGATCTCATCAGGTCGCTTTTTCAAAACATACAAGATAGAAAAGTAACCTCATGAGGTCTCTTTTTTGGAAAAAAATGGGCAGCTTATTACTACTTTTGCAGCTTCTCAATTGTTATTTGATTCAATATATATTTTATTCAGCCAAATTAAACTCAAAAAAGTTACCAACAATACAAAAAAAAATACAAACAACAATAACAACATACCCAGTGGAATCTCACAAGTGGGCTCTGGGGAGGGTAGAATGTACGCAGACCTTACCAATACCTCATCGAAGTAGAGAGGTTGTTTCCTAGGAACCCTCATCTCAAAAACTCATAAGCAGAATAAACTAGATATGCCAACAAGGAAAAGAAATGGAATAGAAAGGGCGACTAATAACGAAAAACACATAATAATATGTAAATACAATAAAATTCACTCACATACGACAAATCCTAAAAGACATGATATAAACACGACTAGACTTGCAACCCTACTATACCCTAAGGCCAGACATCCACCTAACCCTACGAACCAATTAGCCTGCTACTCTAATTCGTAACGTCCACTCCTTTTTATCTAAGGCCATGTCCTTGGTGAGATCAAGTTTCACCATATCATGTCTAATCACCTACCCCAATACTTTTCTGTCTACCTCTACCCCTCTATGTAGCTCCAAAAATCAATCTCTGCACCTCCTAACAAAAGCATCGGTACTCATTCTCTACACATGTACAAACCATCACAGTCTTGCTTTCTCATCTTATCAGCCACAGGGCCACCTCTAGCTTCTCCCTAATGGTCTCATTCCTAATCTTATCATCCACAGGGGCCACCTCTACTAGACTACCCCTTTGGAACTAACCCCCAAGACGGACCCTCTTAGCCTCATGCCCCTTCTCCTCATCACCTTTTGCTCCTCCATTATCTCAACATAGGTTAATAACCAAGACAAGTCCATGTCACTAATTAGCATGGTAAACCGACATTCTTCACTCACTAAGTGAGAGACCCCCATCACAAACTTATTCATCCTAGATCTACGATCGGCCATGAAATGATGCGCATACTTTGAAAGTTGATTAAACTTGAGGGCATACTCTCTGACACTTATAGAACCTTGTTTCAAGTTCATGAGGTCTACCAACTTTGCTTTCCTAAGCTCAAGAGGGAAGAACCAATTATGAAAAGCCAATTTGAACTCCTACTATAGTACCACATTACCAATTCTCTTCTCCTTCTTCCATTGATCATAACATATTTGGGCTACCCCTTTGAGTTGGTAAGTCGCCGACTCTACCTTTTCAATCATCCTAACACCCATGATATTCAAGATCTTGTAGACCTCATCAATGAACTCTTGTGGATCTTCATCCATCTTTGACCCAAAGAACACCAGAGGATTCATTCTCATGAAGTCCCTTACCCTAGCTCCCGAGGTAGTAACATAAGGCGTTTGGTCCCCTTGGTGACTTGGTTGGCCACAACTTGGACAAGTATAGTGAGAGCCTCCTGGAGCTTATCATTGGTATTTTTCTCCTAGAGAGTTTGGGCCCTTCTTCTTCTAGTGTTTGGCATAATCTAGCAAAGTAAAGAATAATTATTAGGGGGAAAAACTTACCACATCTCTATAGCACGACTTAGAATATGCAGAAGGGAAACATTTCCTAAAATGCCTCATAGCCTCCAATTCATAATCAAGGCATGCTTTACAACTATGAATAGAACTCTAATCAATGCGGTGTGTTGGACTCCGAGAATCTATCAACCTATTGCTCTAATAATAGTTTTTTCACAGCCCAAGTCTAAGGCCTACACGTGACATGATAAATAGGGAACCCAAAAAAATCCAAAACAAGCCTCTTAACTTATCATTACACATCATTTATCATAGAAGCATATAAAAAACATAAAGAGTAAGAATAGGGGCAAAGGGACTATGGGAAAAGCTTGCATAACATCATAATCACGAGAAAAGAATCAAACTCATATCGTAAATACATAATATGTCCAACAAACACCTCTAATAATTAGATAAGAGTGGGGGCCAAGACAAAGCAACCGGGATCATACTCATAGTCAAAATATAATATAAAGAAGAATGTCTTAATACATAATAAGAGCAACATATACTAAGGTCCTTGAAGTGGAGGACTCACCAACAAGCTTGAGTAGTACCAATCTAGCCATGTGAAGGAGGAGGAGGATCAACTTGGGCACTAGTTCCTATATGGTGATATCATATAGGCAAGAGTATGTGTTATTGCGTCTGAATGTACTAAGTTTGTAGGATGCAATGCAACAAGAAAGAGGCATCAAAGTCAAAATGCATAACAATAGGCAATAGGCATAATATAACCATACTGCATGTATGATAAAATGCATAAGTAAAACATGCTTAAGTAACTCATACTCATACAGGATATCATATGTGTAGAAGAGACCAATTTAGCTTTCTAAAGTACAAATTCCTTGGACGGTTGGTGATGATGCCACCCCATCACTTAGGTGGTGAGTTACAAACCCCTCACTAGTTTGATAAGTGCAAACCCCCATCTAGGTTTATGATGATGCCACCCCATCACCCTAGTGGTGAAGCACAAACCCCTCACTACATTGATGAGTATGAACCTCCATCTAGGTTATCCAGGCTCTTGGTCCCACTAGATTGGGCATGGTCTAAAGCAACACTTTATATATAATTCGTCATATATATAAGCTCATTTGATCACCATAACATCATTCATATTTGTAACAACCCAGATTTTTTATGTACTAATGCCATATAAATGAATCATGTTATAGTTGGGTCAAATTAGCGTCAATTCTTGAAAGTGCTTGAATCTCGTCTTAACGAGCGATATGTGAGTCTAAATGCTTAAGAGGGTTGAGGGTGTATATATGTTGGTGTTAAATTGAGGATATATTAGTTCTATACTAAGTAAACGAACTGAGGTCATTGTATGACTAAATTATGTAGTAGGTTAGTCGCCTACTTTCTTAGCTTAAAATTGATAGCTAAACTAAGACGAGGCTCAACACCAAATTTGTTCAAGTTTGATTATGAATAAATTCCATGTTAAAGATCTAACTTTAGCCTATGTTTAAGCATCATAAATAGACCTTATTTTCAGTCCAAGAAGAATTTAAAATGTCCAAAGTACATTACAAACAACTTGGCCTTTTGGACCCAAAAACCAACTAAGAAGAAAGCTAGAAATTGGCAGCAAAGGTCTATCATATTTGAGACCCAATTAAGCCCAATTTTGGAGGATAAGATGCTACAATAATAGACCATTAATGGATGTCATTATCAGGTCAAAAGTGGAAGACAAATTTGGCTAATTTGATCTTTAACAATGGGCTAAGTGCAGCACTAAACCATTCCACTAGGAAATAAAGTTTCAACTTTCTTAAAGTGTTTTGTCTTCTCTATATTTCACTTCACCAAGCTGCAAACTCAATTTTCTAAGGCTTTTGAAGGATATACAAAAAAAATAAGTCAAAGGTAAGAAATTATAGTTGTATTTAGTATGATTCCTTCATGAAGAACAAGAAGTATATGATAGAATCTTTGCTGGATATTTGTTGGAAATTCTGGACAGCTTGTGTCCAGAAAGTTACTGCACACTTGCCTTTTACTTTGATGACTTTTATATGGTTTTTCGGCTTTATCATTAATATACTTTGATGTTATTAACATGTTTTAAGTTATAGATATTGATAGTATGGTTTCATCATGTAAAACAAGAAGTACATGCTATTATGTTAAGCTGGAAATTCTGGACAGCTTATGTTCTAAATATTGTTGTGAACATTTCTTGTTGTTCAAGAAAATTCCATCTTAATTGGTTGGATGAAATGTGAATTAAGACTTATGTTCTAATAATATATAGGTTTTTGATCTTGTAATTAAGTTGCTGCACCACTTTTACAGTCCACAAAGATGAGTTGATGTACAACGTCGTAGTTTCAATTTTAAAAGAAACTTGAAAGCTGAAAATTATAATGTGTTGATCCACGACCATAACCTGTTTTGGGATTGTCTTTGGACTATAATAAGACTGGTTTTATGTGTTAAAGGTATTGAAAACAAGTTAAAACAAGTTTGGGATTGTTGGCATTGAAGTGTGGCGAAAGGATGTAACATTATGTTGCTTGTTTGTATGTTGTGAACAATTATTATGTGTTGTGC
Organism: Solanum sejunctum; assembly: GCA_025642045.1. Lineage (NCBI taxonomy): Eukaryota > Viridiplantae > Streptophyta > Magnoliopsida > Solanales > Solanaceae > Solanum > Solanum sejunctum. Next base: position 11,685 of record JAOTQJ010038150.1, read on the forward strand.
CTTGAGGACTATTTTAGGACTGTTAAGGGTCTGAAAATAATATATACATAACATACACACAAGAATGGTTGTTAGAAAATACGTTTGTAAGCGAAAAGATTGAAGAATCATCTCTGCGTCGTTAGTTGAAAGCTTGCTATCCGGGTGGTCATTTTTGCGATATTGAACTGCTTAGAAGTATTGTGTTGATGCTAATACTAGTCTTATTAATTAATATACTATATCTAAATTTTTGAGGAAAACCACAACAACTCCAAGGTAGTAACGAGGTCATACAACGAGGTATGTAAGGCTACTTGATTTCGTATCACTTGGCATGAAACATAGACCCTTCAGTAAGCAAAGGCATTTATGTACTCCAGCATGAAAAATCAGCCATACCTCTAATATTTCACATATTTATATGATCTTATATATAGTTTCCTTCAAATCCACATATATATATATGATACTAATTACATGTGTTCTTGTTGCTAAACAAAGTTCATAAGCTGCTTCAGTTCATACGTATTTCATTGTCTAGGTAACATACTCTTTTCATTCCCATATTGTATTGTATGATTACTTACATGGCATATATTACATATATAGCCTTATTTCTCTAATATTATGACCACCAAAAGAATAATCTCAAAGGTAATAAAAAGATAAAGTATACAGTTTTGATAGATGATAGCCCGAGGGGGTGGAAGTAACACCTAGCAAGGGACGATCCTAGCACGGGCGGTAGCTCGAGGGGTTAAGGAAGAACCTAGCAGAGGGACGATCCCAATATACTGTGGGGTGGAAGAATCACTTATCCCGGGAAACATCTTATTACGGGGGGTAGCCCTAGGGGTTAAGCAAAAACCTAGCGAGGGACGAACCCGATACAATTCACCACTGATCAGTTGGCCATTTGTATTACAACTATGCAGAGATTTTACAGTACTGATATTACAGTAAAGGTAAAGCAATATAAAGAACATAAAGTATATGATTCCAAATTATATCTAACGATGGTCTCTTATCTTATACCAGTGCATAGTTTCATTTGAGTTGTAATTCTTATATAGTATTTGCTACCTTACATATTCAGTACATTATCTCTTACTGAGTCCTTTCTGGGGGACCTGTATTTTATGCTATAGGTATAGGTGCTAATAGATCTTCCCAATAAAGTTCAAGACATTTAGTTGCTGTTACCAAGCTCCAGGTTATTTTTGCAGCTTTGTGTGTATTTCATGCTTATATGTTTGCATTATACCATATTTGTCCCGAATATTTAAGGATATTTTCTCTCGACTAGAGGCTTTGTAGACTATGTAAACTAAAGTGTGGTCATGTCTCGTACTTTAGACACCATGGCCCCAATGGCCTAGCTATACGTATCTCCTTTTAGCTTGTTATTATCGTTTACCTCCCTATAAGCATGCCAAACATAGAAAGTTACTTATAATATGTATACAAGCTCATAGATATAGGTTGGTTCTCCCGAGCCTTATCGGCAATGGATGCCAGTCCGCCCTAATGGCAACTTGGGGCGTGACAGAAGTGGTATCAGAGTAGGTTATCCTAGGGAGTCTACAAAGTCGTGTCAATGTAGAGTCTTGATTATCAATGTGTTGTGCACCGCATTTATAAGCAGGAGGCTACATGGCATTTAGGAGTTGTTACTTTCCTTTCATTCTTTAGATCGTGCCATAGTGCTAGGTGAATTATGTTTAACCCATAAAAATTGTTTTGTACAGCGATCAAGTATGCCAGAAGCTAGGAAGAACAAAGGTAATGTTAAGGTAGTAGAAGTGGTGCCTAGTTCTCCTAGTCATTTGAGAGAACAAAATGAGGCTCAAGATGAATCCCTATCATGGACATCTTTAACCTCTTCAGCTCCTGATGAACCCAGCAATAGTGGAATTCCCTCAGAACCACGTATCGATGTTACAGTGCAGGATGTAAGAAATACGGTCCAACTATTGACTCGTCTAATTGCTAGACAAAAATAGGAAGGTCCAGTTATCAGTAAAAATAGGGCAACTGGTATGAGAATACATGACTTTCTTAATTTGGAACCTCCAGCCTTCACTGGGTCTGATCCTAATGAAGATCCCCAAGACTTCATTGATTTGATTCAGCGCACCCTTGATATTATGCATGTCAGTGGTACAGAAGCTATTGAGCTAGCAGCATATCGATTGAAGGGTGTGTCAATATTATGGTATGAAGCGTGGAAGTAGTCCAAAGATGTAGATGCACCCCCGACTACCTGGAAGGAGTTCAAGGAGGCCTTTCTTGATCATTACTTGCCATTGGAGATCTGAGAAGCCCGTGCGGATCAGTTCCTGAATCTCCACCAGGTAAATATGAGCGTGAGGGAGTATAGTCTCCAATTTAGTTCCTTATCTAGATATGCTCCTAGTATGGTTGCTACTATGGCAGATAGAGTTCATCGGTATGTGGATAGATTGGATACATATCTGGTCAGAGAGTGTACTATTTCTTCCTTGAATAAAGACATAGATATAGCAAGGATGAAAGCTTTTTCACTAAAATTGGAGGACCAGAGGCAGACAAGAAGGATACAAGAGTCGGAGAGGGCGCAATCTAAGAGGACCAGATCTTTGGTGCAGTTTACACCATCCCAAGGTGAGTTTAGGCCTTAGTTTTCAAATAGATCGCCTAGGCCATAATTTTCCTATTTTGCAGCTAGTGTTTCACCATAACTTCAGGGGCCTAGAAGTAACCAGTTTGGTCAATGAGGTAAGGGTCAAGGTACACGGACAACAGGGGGATCAGCAAGCCAGCTAATAACTCCTAGGCAGCCTTGTAAATAGTGTGGAAAGAATCATCCAGGCATTTGTCATGTTGGGATAGATGGTTGCTATTGGTGGGGTGTGCCAGGTCACATAATGAGAGATTACCCGAGTAGGCATATGGGGGATATAGCACAACCTACTAGGTCAGTTGTTGCATCATTATCAATAGTTCCTCCATTAGGTAGGGGTCAACAATCACCTATGGGTCATGGTAGAGATGTTAGAGGGGCAGCTAGCTCTAGTAGGGTCCAGAATCGCACTTGTGCTTTGGGGATTCGGCAAAATTTGGAAGCTTTACCTGATGTGGTCACAGGTACACTATCCATCTTCTCTCATAATGTATATGCATTGATTGACCCTGGTTCTACATTATCCTACATTACTCCATTAGTTGCTGGGAAGCTTAAGAGAACACCTAAATTATTGAATAAACCCATTGAGGTGTCTACACCAATCGATGAGTGTATTATATCTAGAAGGGCCTATTATGACTGTGTAGTAACTATTTGTAACCATGACACATTGGCTGACCTTATTGAGTTAGAAATGGTGGAATTTTATGTCATAATGTTTATGGATTGGTTATCGTCTTGCTATGCCACTGTGGATTGCCGAACTAAGAAAGTGTACTTCCATTTTCCAAATGAGGCAGTCCTTGAATGGGAAGGTAATGTTGGGGCACCGAAAGGGAAGTTTATATCTTACTTTAAGTCTAAAAAGATGATATCTAAGGGGTATATATGTTATCTAGTTCGAGTAAGGGATTTGGAGATAGAATTGCCAACCCTGCAATCAGTACCAGTAGTGAATGAGTTTGTTGATGTGCTCCCTGAAGAACTCCCAGTATTATCTCCTGAATGAGAAATAGATTTTGGTATTGACTTACTTCTAGGCACTCAACCCATTTCTATCCCTCCATATAGAATG
>JAOTQJ010038161.1:0-15406 GCA_025642045.1 Solanum sejunctum
ATAAATCTTTGAGCCACTGTAAGATTTGAGGAGGGATTTTGATATATATTGCTTGAGGGTGTTACAAGGTGTTGATTGATGGTTTTTCAATGAATTTTCTTGCATGATTTTATCTCTATATTTCATGATTTAATTCTAGCATTACACACCATCAAGTATTTGATAAAATGTCTGGATGTGATTTCACGAGGAGTTGAAGGTTCAAAGCATGAGATATGATATAAATGACTATATCATTATGAAATAAGCTTATGTACATGATAAATTCTATATAAATTGTTGCATTATACCATGCCCAATAAGGGGGGACTAAGAACCCAGATAACGTAGCGTGTTCTCTTCTACACATATGATATTCTTTATGAGCATGAGTTATTTAAGCTTGTTTTACTTATGCGTTGATCATACATTCTATATTGTGATATTATGCCCATTATCTATTGTTATGCATTTTGATTATGATGCTTATTTCTTGTTTGCATTGCATTCTACATACTTGGTACATTCAAATGTACTTATGCATAGTCTATGCCTACATGATGTCACTATGTAGGAACCAAAGTGCGAGTTGATCCTCCTCCTCCACATGGCTAGTTTGGTGCTATTCAAGCTAGTTGGTGAGTCGTCCACTTCGGGGAACTTAGTATATGTTTCTCTTATTATGTAATGAAACACTCTTCTTTACTTTCTATTTGACTATGAGGGTGAGCCTACTTGCTTTGTCTTGGGTCTCGCTCTTATTTATATTGTAGAAGTGTTGTTGAACATGCTATCTATCTATATGATGAGCCTTGACTCTTTTGCCTCTAGATGTTGTTGATATGCAAGCTTTCCCTTAGTCCTTTGCCCCTATTTTCAAATCTTTAATGTTAATTACTTGCTTCCACAACCAATGATGTATCATAATAAGTTAAGAGGCTGGTTTGGGGACCCCTTCGGGCTCCCCATTTGCCATGTCACTTCTAGGCCCTAGGCTTGGGTCATGACAGACACAATTCGAAAGGGCTTTATAGGTTAATTTGATTCCACGACTTGTAATTGGGGTCTCATACAAAACTGCATAACATTTGAAATTCAAGTCTAAGATAACTCTCAACAACTTGTAAAGTACTTTATGACCCATAATGGGGTTTCTTCTTATGAATCTTTAGAAAGTCCTAATCTTTGATCATCAGTGTATAAACCATCTTTCATGACTTGTAAATTATTTCATGAATCATCTACATATTCGTAGAAGCAACTTTAGAAAAAAGCCCTTCACTGGAATTGTTCATGAAACCACTTCACGATCTATAAAATGGTCTACAACCCTTAAGGTGTCTTGTACTGCATCAAAAACTAGCAACTTCTATATTTCTTCCCAATATCAAGGCCAAACCTGTAATATAGCAAAAATAACACAAAAACACATAAAACTAACTAACATCACATTGAGAACACACAAAATTCCAAGTTTTAAGCATCAAAAGTGTTGTATTTTGACAGCATATCAGCACACTCAGCTTAAAATTGTTGCTTGTCCTCAAGTGACTGACTCAATAAAGATATTCATGTATCATGCCTAATACTATAGGCTTGCCCCTATCCTCGTGATTAAGTCCTTCAACCACTTAGACTAGGATCACTTTAGGACTTTTTACGCTTGTATAGTACGCGCAGGGGGCTTTGGTATGATACTTTGGGAACATACTGACTAAAGGCCCTCCTTGACACTACAATTTTCCCACTCTTTTGCCCTACAAACCCTGCTATTTTAATCTCTTTCTCCATTTCTCCTATTTCAAGTTTTCTAAGTTCTTTCTTTTCATTTCTTTTAGCCTTTTTCCTTGATTTTATGCTTTATTTTTTCTTTTAGCTCACAGACTAAGACATCACTTATTTATTTTCCACCAGTACATGATTTCCGTTTTTCTCTATATCACTAACTACCCTCCTTATACTTATGTTTCACCCTTACACTAGCCGCCCTCAACTTAGGCTTTTGGCTGGTGTTGAGGTGCACATTATCTATTCTTAGAACTAGGGCCACTTTTCATAGCCACCCTCAACTTAGGCTTTTTGCCTCAATGAAGTGCACAATGTTCAAGGAAGGACCAAGGCCAATTTCAGGAGTGTTTAAGTAACAAGGCTAGGTTAATGAGGTGTTTGCAAATAATAAGTACATGTTAGGCTCAAAAATTAGGAAAAGAGGATACATTGTAGTTTGGGTTGGTTATTTTAGGCTAAGTGGGCTGTTAAGAGCAATGGCCTAAGATCCTTTCCTAACCCAGTTAATATACAGTCTAACTTAGAGTAACAGGGCAAGTTCTGAATTAGCACACTACACATGAATCTAGCAATTTAAACTCACACTGACAGGGCACTACCTACATTATCAACAAAAGATTCTCACATCATGCTTTTCATCTCATTTATCCTTACTTATCAGAACAAACATTATTACACACCTAAACATGTTTGGTTGCTATCTAGACTACTAATCAAATTTTTGGTAGGTATCAATTTTCAAGAAAAAGATGAAAACATATTATATGCCATAGGTATTAGTACTATATGCTACAAATACTACCTAAATATCCTAAACATATCGGTTCAATAGAAAGTAAATGCCCATGTAGAAAGAAAAAACAGGCAATAAAACCCCGGGATCAAAAATTGGGGCATCTATCAACCTAAGTTGCTGAAACTTTACTGAGGTCCATAACTATCCATACCCCACTGAAAAAGATGTGTATTGTCCCCAATGCACAAAATCAAAGCAAAAAAAGACAAAAATGGTCAAAAATCATACCGGGGCGCCTAGGAGCCTGTATCTACCTTTAGTTTCCTCCTAAGGAGTGCCTGATATATTGTCATAGTAGGACTTGGATAAATTGGTTACTTAGACTTTACCAATTGCCTAGGCACTATTCTTCATATTATCTGGCCATTTAATGTACTGACAGATATAGTAGATGACCTATTCACCGTTTGTTCTGAACTTGAGTTTGCTGGCTTTCATATCTTGTAGTGCTCGCACAATGGCTAGAAACAATCTTCCTAAGATGATTGGGTTATCAAAATTGACTTGCAATCTAGGATCACAAAGTCTATGGGGAATATGAACTTTTCAATTTTAACTAGCACATCATACAGTATCCCTACAATTGTTTTCACTATATGATCCACCATAAGCAACCGTATACTCATTGGAGTAGGGGCTTCTAATCCTAGCTTCTTGTAGATCACAAGCGACATCAGATTAATACTAAGACCTAGATCATATGTTGCCCTTATAAACTCCATATCTCTAATGGTGTAGGATATGGTAAAAGCACCGGGGTCTTCTCACTTCTTAAGCAAGGACCTCATAAAAATAGCACTGCAATATTGAAGCTCTTGGGAGAGCTCTTAGCTCACAGTGCACTTCTTTGTAACCAAGTCCTTCAGATACTGAGCATACCTGGAATTTGCTACAATACCTCAATAAGAGGATATTGTTGGAGAGTTTTTTTAGCATTGAGAGAAAGTGCTTGAATTTACCTTTCTTTCTCCCTCTTTTTGATTCTTTGAGGGAAGGGAGGAGGAGGCCTAGGAATGGGCTTTAATTTCTATGGTGCATCAGCAACTTCACTAACCCCATGCTTGTGATGATCATATCCTATCTCTATATCTTTCCCACAGTTATCTCCTCTCGAATATCATCCTTATCAACTGGAAGGGGAGGATCAACAGTGCTCTTGCGATCCCATGTAGTAACTGCCATACACTGCCCTCATTCTTAGGATTCTAAAGAGTGTTGCTAGGTAGTTTACCCCTCTAATATTGATTTATTTGAGTTAACACTTAGCCAAACTGTTGGTCAAGCTGTTTGATAGCCACAAAATAAGACTCAATTATCTGACGAATGCTAAAAATCTTAGATTTCATACCAATCAGAGTCCCACTCTGTGTCTCAGCTTTATTTAATAGGAAGTCAAATATCTCCTTAATTCTGGAACTATTTGCATCTACATTGCAGTTATGTGGTGGCAAATAGGGACCATTTTTGAAGCCATATCTATGACCCCAATTTGCATCTCTCTCTGGACTCTTATTCCGATTAGAATATCCTCTGTGGATGTCCCTATAAGCTCTATATTTGTTGAAGTTCCGACCTTGGTTTCCTTGATCTTGGCGCCAATAGTTCTTATTAGACCCTTGGGCATTGGTCTTGAAACCCTCCGTCTCATCAGTAACAAAACTCGAGTCCTTATCATAATAAGGCTCATCATACATGAGTGCACATGGAGGTTGATGAACCACTGCATTGGCTCACTCTTTATTTTGCTTCATTATCACCTCCGTACCTATATGAATTTTGGCAAGCTATTGTATGATTTCATTGCTTGATCTTCGTTTGCTCTAGACCAACACTGACAGCGCACAAAGTTTTGGTAGATGCTCTATGTCTCTTCCCCCAACCATGATAGTTGGGTAAACAACCAAAAGACCCCCATACTCATATTTCCAACTACATACCTAAACTTCAAGGTAGTCCTATTTTCCCCACCCCACTGAATCTATTATTTTCTTTATTATGTAACCCTTAATCGCTAATATGGCCAGATAAACCAGATAAATATCAAACGTTTGTATTCACACTTTGCCACGTATTTTAAATGGGACCATATCCTTTTTTAAATAAAAAATATCCACATTTCTCATTAATTAATTCTTCTTTTTATCAAAATCAATTCTTATTTTTCCCCAAACCCCGTAAACCCTTTCATCTTCATTCTCTTGTTTTGCAAATGTGAGCCTTCGTCCTTCACGCCACAAATATGTTTGCATGTTTGATGATTAATGTTTGGTGGAGTTGGTTGACGTCTCATTAAAGCTTCCCTGACACTTTATTTGAGTTAAGTTTACTCGCCTTCTTGTTAATATCTATTACTATTGATGGTCAATTAAACTTAGGGCTTTCTTTGTCTAGCATATATATGATATTGTGGTCAGTTAATGTTATGTATATTTTAGTTTTTTCTATACTTTCGTTTTGTTCAGGTTGAATATGAGTGGGTTTACTTTCATTACTTTAAGATGGTATCATGGTGGGGTGTTAATATCAAACTCTAAATATGAAATTAGGTAAGATTACAAACCCTATAATTAAAAATTAAAGCAATCACAACTATATTCAAGCTTTCTGTAAGATAGAAAGCATTTTTTTAAATAACAATGGAATTAAAGAGGAAGAATAAAGGAAGAGATGGAAAGCTTCTGAAAAAAGAAGCTTTTAATGCTTTATTTTTATTACTGTTGGAAGTTTAGTTATAATCCACGTGGAAGTTTACTGAACCTTCTACGTACCTAGATGTTGTGAATGCACCTTTTATGCCACATCAGTGAATAAGGATTACTTAATAAAGAAAATAATAGCTTCGGGGGTGGTGGTGATAGGACTCCCATGAAGTTTAGGTGTGTAGTTAGATATACGAGTATAGATTGGTTTTTTTTAGAACTCCCAAGTAGTATTGATCGAGTCACCAAGCAGTTGCTCAAAGTTGTTGATATGGTCTTTCAACTTGAGCTTCTTCAATCTAGGGAAGTACCTCTCTGAGAAGGCCTTCTGCAAGTTTGCCCAACTGGTGATCAAACTCTATGGGAGCTCGAATAGCCATAGTACTGCATTAACTGTAAGAGACAATAGGAAGAAATAGAGTCCCACAACATCCATAGATAGATTCTATGTTCCCATTACACTCTTACAGATGAGTGCAACATTATATAGGTGGCTATGAGGATCTCTAATGGTAAGCCTGCAAATAACTCATGTTTTTGTAGCATTTGATGCAACCCACTCGTGACCATGAAATTTATGTCTATCGATAGTGGTGGAAACATAATAGCTCCAATCACCTCCATAGTCATACAATTTAGCCTGTATTAGTTCCACTGATAAGCATCAGCATTAAAGTCCTGAGGCTGTGGAGCAATATCCTCTAGAGGAGGTGGGTTCTCATTATCAGCATTCTCAATATTGTTCTTGTTCAGAGTTGTATTTGCCACATTATTGGCATTATCTAAGGATATTATCCTAAATGTTCTCTCTATCTCTAGATCAAACGAAGTTAAAGGATTGTCTTGACTTCGGGTGTTGGGTATACACTACACTTACACCCTGATAAAGAATAAAAAAAGCTAAAAACGTAAAATATGGGAAATAAGGATTAACACTCAAAATCACTATGAATTAACTAAGTCTAGCCGTATTCCCATGAAATAACACCAAAATCTTGGTATCGTACAAGTTACACCTTTTTCTAGAGGATAAAGCGGTTGTTGTCAAAGAAATAGAATCTAACCAAGGTTAGGGTCAAACCCACAAGGAATACGTAGACTCAAGAGAATTTAGTGACTACAATTTGAGTAGTCAACCAACTTACTTCCCCAAAATAGGGTGAGTTGTAATAATTAATGGAAAATAAAACTAAACTAACTTACACTAGAGAGAATTTAATATAAGGAGAGAATCTACGATATTGTGTTCCCCATGGTTCCCCAACACAGTATTACCGGATTACCTAATTCGTTTTTGGTGTGCGGCATGCAAGATGGTACGTTAAGTTCACCAAGTCCTCTGGTCAAAGGTGAGAGGTGAATTGTATTATGTTACCTGGCCCATCTCCATAGTATACATTACTAACCCTTACCTATTAGTCCCACTACAACCTTTCCTTGGCCCAATTAAGTTGATTAGACGAGAAAACATCAATCGAATCTTATTAATTAATCTCTTTTCCTATTCATTACTACCTTGGTCTAGCCAATCACACTAGACGGGTTCTAATGTTGGCCACCATAAAAAAACATGCAAAACAAAGTAAATTAATAAATAAATGCATGCACACTTTCAAAGAATTATGAATTATCCAGCTTTACTTTGTTAGTTCTTCATGGTTCCCACCATCCTAGTTGTGGATTTTGCTACTCATGCTTTGTATAGATGGAAGAATCATTAACTGGAAGTACATTATTGAACACTTACACAATCGAATTAAGAACAAGCAAGTCCAACTTCAGAAAGTCCCAATCTTTGATCCTCAGGCACGAGCCATCTTGTATGACTTGTAAATAATTTCACTACTCGTTTGCATCTTTGTAGAATCAACTTTAGAAAATATCCTATCACGAAACCACTTCACGACCCATAGAATGGTCTATGACCCGTAAAGGGTTTCGTACTACATCAAAAACCAGTAACTTCTGTATTTCTTCCCAAAATGAAGGCTAAACCTATAATCTCGCAAACATAACATGAAAACACATAAAACCAACTAAGATCACATTGAGAATATAAAATACTATAAGTTTTAAGCATCAAACGTGTTGTATTTTGACAACACATCAGCCACCATCAGAAAACATGCAAAATGAAGAGAGTTAATTAATACATGAATGCGTACTTTTCAAGAATTATTAATTATCTAGTTTTACGTTGTTAGATCTTCATGATTCCTATAACCCTAGTCGCAGATTTAGCTATCCATTACTTATGTAGATGTAAGACTTATGAATAGGAATAACGTAATAGAGCACTCACACAATTGAACTAAATATAAGAAAATCCAAGTTTCAATGAGAATCACAAGATTAAATGATCATATCAAAGTACAAGTGTTTCTCAAATCTCTCTAATATTTTCTCTACTCAATATCACTATTTTCCCTCTCTTACTATCATATTCTCTATAAATATAATGAAAAATAACCTAAAAATCTATTTGCAATATTTAAAATATTAGTCCTAAACAAAATAGGATAATTGGGTCTGTATACCTCATGAATAAGTTTACGGGCCATATTGCATTCCACAACCCATAATTGGGCACTCGTACTATGTTGCTACAAAACTTGACTTGAGATCTATGATATCCCTCTATGGCCCGTAAAGTGTTCCGTGACTTATTTGGGGTTTCGTCTGATGAATATTCAGAAAGTCCTCCTTCTTTGACTCTCAGGGCATGAAACATGATATAAAACTCATAAAGTAGTCCATGACCCATCTACATGTTTATAGTAGAATAAACTTCAAAAAATTAGCCCCTCACTGGAATTATCCACGAAACCTCCTTCATGGCCCGTAGAATAAACTACGGCCCATAAAGGGTCTCGTACATTATCAAAATCAGCAACTTCTACATTTTCTTTCCAAAATCAAAGCCAACCCTAGAATCTATAAATAAAATACAAAAATACTTAAAACCAACTAACGTCGCATTATGAAAACAAAAAATTTCAAGTGTTAAATATCAAAAGTGTTGTATTTTGACAGCACACCAGTGTTAGTTTTAGCTGCTATACTAGTTGAATTAGTGTACAATTTGGGTATGAGAGGGCCTAAAAGGGGTTGGTTGGGCTGCAAACATATGATAGGTATGTACACTGAGCTTGACTCTTACTTGTATATGTGTGCGGTCTGAGGCTATCGAAATATACTAGCTTTTGAGGCTAACATGTGCTTACGTACTACGCTATGCATTGAATCTAATATCTATATCTAATTGGTATGTATATGCATGATGTGGTTATGGTTGTCTGTACCCATTCTAAGTACTTGTGGTAGATTTCCTATTTAAGCACGATTCTGTACTACTTTGTGACTTGGATGATCCTGTATACCATTGTTATCTATTATGTATATCTGCTACTGGCTAGTGACTAGAGAGACATACTATGTTTTGGGTATTGGTAGGGTGCACCCCTAAGGGAGCCTTGCATTTTATGATATGAGAGGTGTTGCTACTGAACCACTAGTGGGATAATAATGGGAGTATGACCTTAGTAGCTATGTGTATACTATATCCTACATGCTTCTTGAGGTTATTTGTAATGAAAACTAGTTATGCGCGTTAGTCCTTGGAACTAGCACACTGTTTATAGAAGGGCACATTATAAGTGTGCCGGCACATGGTTGCCTCGGGAGAAATCCTTGATAGCAGCTGGGTTGCGATATAATTTTAGGTAGGTTATATCCTTCTTGTTATCTAACCTCTTAGGCCTTAGCTTAGGTTATACTGACACCGCTCTACGAGTTGCTTTACATAGAGAAAGGGCCTGGGAAGGCCGAATATGAGCTAGTGCCCTGGGAAATTCATGTGTTCTAACTTGACCCATACTTGTATGGCTGTAGAGCCTATTACTACTGAGATATGTTGACCAAAAGACTTTCTATTGATTATACATAGTATTGTAACCTGATTTTGGTATAGAGATAGCTTTGTTGGGTTGAGTTGTGTCATAACACCTAGTTGAGGATCCATTAATATAGAAAAGATGGTCAAAAAATGATTGAGAACCTAGTTTATGAGACAGTTTACATCCCATAGGTAGTTCTATGGCTCCTAGATAGGTTCATGAGTAGGATTGTAAACATGAAGGAACTTTGGACCTTTCAAGAAGGTAATCAATGACTAATCACATAGCCAGTAGAATATGATATGACCCAAGTAAGGTCTCGTATAAAGTGGTCAGGTACAAGATGAGAAGTTGGCTAAGTGTGGAAGGACTTTACTAGTCCAACCATGACCCATAGAAAATAGTATGGCTCTTCTTGTTTGTCATGGTTTCTAATTCAACAAAGTCCATATTTTAGGATTCTCAATTAATCCACTGATTAAAGGGTCTATGGCCCGAAGTCAGGGTCTCACAGATGGCTTCCAGTAGTTTAATAAGGGGCAATTTGGTCATTCCATCAAATTTATCTCAAAATCATGTAATTTTGGGGATGGGAAAAGGATCTATATTATCCTAAAAGCCATAATTACTTTCATTCCACATCTTAAATTTCTCCAAGGAAAAGGAGCTTCCAAGGATAGGCAAGAACAAAGTTAGGGTTTCCCAAGTTTCTTTCCCAAGTCTTCAATTTGGATTCCATCTTGTTTCTAAGGTATGTAAGTTGATTTATGTGTACTCCTTTGACCTATAAAGTTCACTATTATGTATTTTACCTTTTCTTTAAGTTCTTAAATTCTAATGCATGCTTATGATGATTTTATGGTTCTTATTCTATAATATGATGTTCCTAAAGTTCAATGATTATTTTGTTAAGTAAAGTTTAGTGACTATTTTGATAAGTAAATATACATATGTTTTTGAATTGTGATGCTGATTCTATTATAGGTTTTGATATGGTTAAGGTTGGATGATTTTGATGTTCCTTTTAGTGGAGTTTGCATACAACAAAAAGTTATCATTCCATCATTTACATGGCTCCTTTTGAGGCCTTGTATGGCTAGAGATATAGATTGTTGATAGACTAGTTTAACATAATAACATTGGTGAGTATGGTGTTGATATGTTCAGACATGATCTTGAGCAGGCACGATTGATTCAGAGTAGATTAGTGACAACCCAGAGTTGCCAAAAAAGCTATACTGATAGGCAGGTTCAACCAATGGAGTTTGCAGTTAGTGACATGGTTTGGTTGAAAGTATCACCTTTGAAGGGTGTTATAAGATTAGGGAAGGAGGGCAAGCTCATTCGAGATTCATTGGTACTTTTGAGACTCTTGATAGAGTGGGAAAGGTGGCTCGTAGACTTGCCTTTCCACCCAACTTGTCTTCAATGTATCATGTATTCCATGTTTTGATGTTGCGGCATTATATTTCGAACAAGTCTCATGTGCTTTCTACGAATTTAGTTGATTTGAGTTGTGATGTAACTTTTGAGTTACAGACGGTAGCCATTTTGTATAGGAAGGTAAGGAAGTTAAGGACTAAGGAGATTGCTTCAGTAAAAGTCCAGTGGAGGCATAGGCCCGAAAGTGAGGCTACGTGGGGATAGAGTCGGATATATGTGCCCGATACCCTCAGTTATTTGAATCTATAAATATGTCCTGTATCTCATGTTCAACGACGGACATTATTTTTAGTAGTGGTTGATGTAATGATCTTGAAGGTCATTTTTTGAACTTTCGATCTAATTACTATTTTACCCTTTTGAAAGGTTGCTTTGAGTCTTTTTGTACAACTCCAAAAGTCAAATTTTTGAAAATATTGTTAAAAGCTGGAGTTTTGCAAAAAAGCCAGAAATTTAAAAGGCTTAAAGTTGAAAATTTCAAGTTTTGAGGTCATTTTGAGTTTTGAGTATCAAAATTTGATTCTGTCAATCCCATCAAATTCGGAATACCAAATTTACTTTATGAGAATTATCTAGATCTGGAATGCCAAATCTACTCTATGAGAAATTGCATTTTTAGTTCATTTTAGATCATAGGTTTGACTTTGGTCAACATTTGGGTTTGGGAGTTCGTACGAATTTCAGTTAGTTCCATTGGTTCTGAGTGGTGGAGTAACATTAAAAATGGATTTGTTGTAATTTTTAGAGCTTCCATGAATATTTTAAAATTTGAGTCAAAAACTAGTTTAAACGAGCTTTCTCAGGTTTGGGGCAATAAAGGTTGTAGATTCGAATTCTGATGGTTTCATTGAGTTAAAATTATGATTTCTAGTAGGGTTTTACTTTTGTTTTGTGTTCATGAGGTTTCGAATAAATTCTCAAGTGAAACGCTCCACATGTGCTTAGAAATGCCCTATATTTATAATTTTTATGTATCTCAAAATCCATAAGTGATTTTGAATATCCAGCTTCGTATTCTTGATGGGGGGTAAAGTTGAGTAGGAATTGCATATAATCTGGATTTTAGAGGACCTGTAGCGAAAATAATTTTCACTAATTTTTTATTTCTAGTGTTTGTTCGCACCCCAAGGCTCAATGCACCTGGGGCACACCACTGTGTAATTCCAAATCCGCGTCTGGTCCGCCAAGCGCTAGGGGCGTAGACCAATGCAACATTTTCGATGGAATTTTCTATTTTGCCCAAGGACATTAGGGTCATAGCCCCATGCCCACTTAAATGTGAAATCACCCATACTTAGCCATTTTTAAATGTTATAACTTACAAAACCCTCTCTCAAACCCTTCTAAGGCTCTATAAATTCTCTCATTCAAATCTAAGAAAGTCAAGCTCCAATTTGAGACTCAAGGACTCATTTCAAGCTCTAAGACTACTTCAAGTTCACCTTAAAGAATTCAAGGTTTAAAGGATGTGGGTTACATTCGTTGGGTCCTTTCATCAATAGAGCCCAATATTTCCTTTACATAAAAATTGTATGTTTTCAAGTTGTATAACCTATGTGTATCTCTTATCATGGATTATGAATATAAATTATGTTAGGGTTTTATGAAGTATTGATTGATTATGCATGACAATCTATTTTAAGCTTCTTCCAATAGATACTCTATGCCTACATGATATTACCATGTAGGGACTGGAGCTCATTTTGATCTTCCTCCACATGGCCAGTTTGGTACTTCAGAGATAAACATCAGTGAGACCTCAACTCCGAGGACACGATATACATTACTCTTGACAGTTTGAGACTTCATTATGTTAAACACTTGTTATTATGAAGGTGAGCCCGAAAAGTTTCTTTGCCCCCTCTCCATTCCAAGTTAGAGGTGGTTTTAGATATTATGACATACTTATACTATGAGCTTGACTCTTTTATTCCATAATGATTATCAAAAACTCCCCTTAGCCATGATTCCCTTTTTTATATCTCTTGTTGTTTATTTATTTTGCTTTCGCAATAAAAGATGTGTGATTGATATGCTAAGAGGCTTGTTTAAGGCCTATTCGAGTTCCCATTTGCCGTGTCATGTCTACAACCTAAGCTTGGGTCATGAAAAACTTGGTATCAGAGTACTAGGTTGTTAAAGTCCTCAGAAATCCTACATACCACATTGATTAGAGACTTATACATGGTTGTCAAGCGCACCACAACTATGAATGAGCGGCTTTGAGGCATTTTAGGAAATGTTTCACTTCTTCATGGTCTAATTTGTGCTTTAGGTGTAACTATAAGGCTTTTCGCCTAACAAATGCTCTTGTTTCCATCTAGATCATACCAATTCCAAGGGGAAGACTAAGGAGAACCCATATTCCCAAGGAGTAACCGGCCCCTCCACTTCTCAAGATGGAAGGGTATCCTAAGGAGAGTTCCAAGATGCTATCACAATGTTGGTCCATGCTATGAACAACCAAATGAACTAAGGGGCCCCTCATTCTCTCACTCCGGCCTCAAGGGTGAGGAATTTCATACAAATGAATCCACCAGAGTTCTTTGGATCTAAGCCGGAAGAGGATCCCCAAGAGTTTATCAATGAGGTATATAAAGTGATATCTATCATTAAGGTCAATTTGGTGGAGAAAGAAGCTTTAGCAGCCTACCAACTCAAAGGTATGGCCCAAATTTGGTTAACCAAATGGAAACTGGAGAGAGATGATGATGTTATTCCTTAGGAGGAGTTCAGAGTCATACTCCTTAACCAGTTCTTTCCTATCGAGCTAAGAGAGACTAAGATGATAGAGTTTATGAACATTAAGCAAGGTTCCATGAGTGTGAAGGATTATGACCTTAATCCCAACAATCTTTCTAAGTATGTTCCATATTTAGTGGTCTACCCTAGAGCTAGAATGAACAAATTTGTGTCAGGAGTGTCTGACTTGGTTAATGAGGAGTGTTGTACCACTATGCTAGTGAGTTATATGGATTTGTCCCATCTCATGGCATATGTTGAGCAACTAGAAGGGGAAAAGCTTAGAAAAAGAAGAAGTGGTAAGTCCAAGAGGGCTCGTTTTGAAGATGGTTTCCAAGGTTCCAAAGGTGGACGATTTTCTCAAGGCCAAAAGTTCCAAGGCCAAGGGTCTTCCAGTACTCCTAATAAGAGATTTGCTAATGATAATTTAGATTCTAAGGTAGTAATAGTTGGATGACTAATCCTAAGTGCCAAATTATTGAAGGAACTATAATGGTCTGTGTTTGAAATATTCTAATGCTTGTGTTGGTTGTGGTGAAGTAGGTCACAAGGTTATTGATTTTTCTCATGCTCAAAATAATGGTAAATATGGTCGTCCTTAAGGAAAATGTGTTAATACTGGTCCATGGTCAAAGGGAGGCCAACAAGTGTGTGATCCAAGGCAAAATATATGTTATGCTCTTCAAGAAAGGTAAGGAGTGGATGAGGTGCCTGATGTCATCACTAATATATTAAATATTTTTTATTTTGATATGTATACGTTGATAGATCTGGGTGCCACTCTTTTTTTTATTACTTCTTTTGTTGCCAAAAAGCTCCATGTGAGTCCCAAATTATTGTGTGAATCGTATGAAGTGTGTACCCCCATCGGTGAGTCCATTATTGCAAAAAGCATCTATAGAAATTTTCCCATCTTCGTATTGCATAAACTCTTGCCTTGTGATTTTATTGAATTAGATATGGTGGATTTTGATGCCATTCTAGGGATGGATTGACTACATGCAGATTATGCTTCCGCTGATTGTAGAACCCATGGGTTAACTTCCAATTCCCTAATGAACCTGTCCTTGAGTGGGAAAGTCGTGATGTGGTGGTCAAAGGTAGATTTATTTCTTATCTTATAGTTGAAAAGTTGATTTCTAAGGGTTGCCTTTATCATCTAGTGAGGGTTAGGGATATCGAGTCCAAAGTCCTTTCTATTAAGTCGATTCTGGTGGTCAATGAGTTTCTTGATGTCTTCCTAATGAGCTTGTCGGTGTTCGTCCTAAAAGGGAAATAGACTTTGGTATATACCTCCTTCTCAATACTCAACCCATTTCTATCCCCCTTTACCATATGGCCCCAGCGGAATTGAAGAAGTTGAAGAATCTATTGAGGGATTTGTTAGAGAAGGGTTTCATAAGGCCTAGTAAGTCACCTTGGGATGCACCAGTGTTATTTATGATGAAAAAGGATGGTTCTATTAGAATGTGGATTGATTACCGACAAATTAATACGGTTACCATAAAGAACAAGTACCCTCTACCAAGGATTGATGACCTTTTTGATCAACTACGAGGGGCTAGTTACTTCTCTAAGATTGATCTTCAGTTAGGATACCACCAGATAAAAGTGAGGAAGTGTGATATTTCCAAAATGACTTTTTGGACTAGGTGTGGGTATTTTCAGTTTGTGGTTATGTCCTTTGTTGTGACTAATATACCAACTATATTTGTGGACCTTATGAATAGGCTCTTTAAACCCTACCTTGACATATTTGTGGTGGTGTTTATTGATGATATATTATTTTATTTGCGAAGTGAAGAAGAGCATCTGAATCACTTGAGGGTGGTATTGCAAATCTTGAGAGAGGAAAGGTCGTTTGCTAAATATGAAAAATGTGAATTTTGGGAGAAAGAGGTTTTTTTCCAAGGCATGTGGTGTCGGGGTTATGGCATTAAAGTGTACCCTAAGAAGACAGAGGTAATAAGAAATTCACCTAGATCCTTGACTCCATTGGATATTAGGAGTTTCTTGGGTTTAGCAGGTTACTATTAGATGTTCGTGAATGGATTTTCTTCTAT
>JAOTQJ010038182.1:0-15404 GCA_025642045.1 Solanum sejunctum
TCAACAATGTTCCATACTTAGAAAAAATTGAGCAAACAATTAAAGCCATAGCTGTAGCTCTCGGGTTGCTACAGTAACCCTCCCAAAAAATTTGTTTTTTTCATGTTTTCGATTATTTGAAGCTTCAAGCTTGGTATATTAAATCCCCTAAGTAGCGTGGTGGCATTGGTTGGTCAAGAAAACGCGTAGTTTAGCAGCTATGAAGGATTTGGGTATAGTGAAAGATTTCAAGGTATGTTAATTTTTAGCTTGGTTTATGTTAATTGAAGGTTGTGAATGTGTTAGGAATGTGTTAAAATGAAGGTAAAACGCGAAAACAGGATTGGTTGTTAATGGAATTACGAATTTTAAATTTGTGGTCAAATTGGGAACAAAATTGCATATGGCTATATATTGAATTGTTGTCATGTATTCGTGTTTACTTGTCATGGAAATAGTCTTTATGGGGTAAAAGAAGTGTTAGAAAACTATTCAAAAGATTACATGAACGTTAACTTGAATTGGAGTCCTGTCGAAGGTATAATGTTATGTTTTAGTGTTGGGGGTTTGCGTTGGGCGTTGGGGTGATGTATTGTGGTTTTTCGAGTATATCGGAAGGCTTGAATATGATAGATATGAGTTTGATTCACTGCTGCCCTGTTTTACTAATTACATCACAATAACGTTTTGTGGCGCTTTGATGTTGTGGTGGTATTGGAAAAGGTTTGTTGATGTTATAGGTTGTTGTTGTTGTTATTGATTGGTTATTTGAGCTAAGTTAAATTCTCGGGGCGGCATATTTTAAGGAAAAATACTGCCAAAATTTTTATAAATTTAGAACGAAAAAGTTAGGAATTAATGTATGATATAGATATTAATTATTGGCATTATCGTAATCGTGCAGACATTGAATGTCCGGAAGTATAAGTTTGGATTGACCGTACATTGGAGTTAGTTGGCAAGCGAAATTAAGGTATGTAAAGATTTCCTATCCTTTGGCATGAATTAGTAAGCTTATTCAACGTTGTACATTTGAAAAATTCCTTTCCTGTACAATTTGTGTTTGAAAATAATCTATGTTCATTTCTGGCCAATCTTATGATAAATTCATTTCATCTTAAATTTTTGAGTTTTGAACCCATCAATAGTGTTCGTTTGACCGGAATTAGAGAGTTGGAAAGCTATAAGTTCATTTTGTTCCGAAAGTGCCTATAAATGTGAATTTGAGCAGTTTTAGCAAAATCTCATAAAGGAATAACTACTTGATTTCAAAAGTGAACATTTTGCAACATCGACCCACAAATATGCTCACATAATTTTTGGCACACTTTCATTATAAGGCTAACACTAGAATCACTATCTCATTATTCACATAAATTCAAAATTAAGCATATACACAGTTGTGATTTACAAGATCCAAGCATTAAATTACTAGGAGTTCAAGCGATAGTTATCTATGTTCACATGCTCGACATACAATGCTTGGTTATACAACTACCAATGCTCTAAATGAGACTCATTTTGATGAATACCCTTAGGCTAGTCATCATCCATCCTTCCATCATATGGCCTCATCACTCAACTATGACTATTACTACTATTTATAGCATGACCATAACACACAAGATATAAGTAACTACCACTAAAATAATGCATCATTAGAACATTCACATGCAAGCATCCATGAATCCCATATTCAATAGACCCAAAATAAAAATGAAAATGCTGCCTAACATAAACCAGAACATAAAAACATAACTAAGAAATAAAAAGAAGTCTTAATACATGGCAAATTAATAGAAATAAATCATATCCAATAGAATAATCCCCATCCCACACTTGACTTAGCACTGCCCTCAGTGCTAACCATATAAAACCTGTGAAGTGGGAATTAAGGTGCTCAATCCTTGGGGCCAGGCAGAATGGGCTTAGCCCTAATAGTGACATGCGGCTCCTCCTCTCTGTCTTCCTCCTTTGTGTATGAGCTAGCACATACATCATCGGGGTCTATAGGAATGTCATCCTCAATGGGCTTGACAAACTAAGGATCGATACCAGTACCACATTGGCATTAGCATTAAGTAGGTAACGAGTAGCAACCTCCTGGAGCTCCTTTGGGGTGGACAGGCGCCCGCCGTATATGCAGGCCATGATTAACTCATCGTAGTATCTCCTCTCGGCGTTGGTGAGCACTGGGCATGTAGACACCTCAAGCCTCTTAATGTTGGTGACCACATTAGAAGGTGCCTCTATATGTGGATAATAGTTTGCCTCCTCAGTGGGTATACTTGTAAGATGACACAGATTAGTAATAAGACCGCCAAAAGCATACCTACATCCTTTGTGTACCTTCATTTTTCGCATTGAAGACTTGAGATTGCGCTAAAATTAATGTCCATCCCAGTCATCAGGGCATAAGCCAGACACATTCTATCTCCCATGACAGTGGTGAAGTGCTGTCCTGGAAAGAAAAAGTGGCTCACAATCTTAACCTAGACCCGAGCTTCCCTGTTCATGTGGGTGAACAGGAACGACAGATGGTAGCCTTTATCAGCATGGTAAATCCGCTTGGTAGTGGAATTTTCCCCAACCAATGTGTGGTGGATAGGCCTATAGGGTGGGTGAAGCTGGAGCTCATGGAAACTACTCACGAGGATCCTATCTGGGGTGCCGAGGACCTTGTTAATCATAAGTCGAGTGATGTTGACTTCTATCCCTCAAACTATCACCACCTTAGTCCGCGGGTCCTTACTCATGTTTACATAAAATTCCTGCACAAGACTTAAGTTGCAATGTCTTGGCTCCTCAAATAAGAAGGTTATCCTATAGTCCATACACCACTGAAAGATGCGCGAGTACTCCTTAGCTAATGAATCCGCATCCAAGGGAACATCCGGGCAATACTTGGATTCATCATACTACTTATACCTATGCTTGCCTTCCTCATTAACTGCCTTAACCCCAAAATGGACCTGTTGGCCCCTTCTCTCCAGGGCTTTAGGCACTTTCGGGATGACCCTGACCCTTCTTCTGGTGTTAGAGGCACCTGCCCCATTAGTTTGGTCTGTTCTACGATCATGAGAAGCTATGTGATCCTGCAAACACACAAACAAGCCCAAAATCAATACACAAACACAAGCAGGGCCCTTACGACACAGTGAGCTACAACCACGACCCCATATTATATTCAAGCCACGTATTTAGGAGGTACTCAAACTTCCCAACACATTATAGGCTACTTTACACAATAATCTAACAACATACCACCTATTCCAAGTCAACAAGACCACCGCAACACTTTAAACTGATATTTACATCAATCATATGCTCAACCCATTATTCATGATAGTAATTTCAAGCAATCAACCCCTTCCCCCAAACAGTGTATCTAGTATAAGTGAACCTGGGGGCACTCAACAATGCATCATACGTTAATTAAACAACCCCACACCTGGAATTTTGCAATACCCAACTCAATAGCATTAGGTCATCAACAATTCGAGTTCAAGATTACCAATCCCCAATTTTCCCATATTCAACCTCAATTTTAGCCTAGGGTTTTCAATCACCACTATCAAGAATAAAAATTCCGTAATCTAAGAAATTAGGCCAAACAGTCATGCACCCAACAACGAGAAACTCATACTCACATGAAACAACTTTACTTTCACCCCGAGAAGCATGCAAATATTCAACCCAACCAAGAACAAGAAATATAGTGAGAGAAACTTACTTGTCCTGATAAATAACTCAAGAGAGAGGAGTGATTTCTTGTGAAATTCAAGATGCCTCACGGACTGATATTAGAATTAGAGTGTTAGAAGTGAACAATTTGAGAGAAAAATGGGAGAAAATAGATAGGGGGCGGGTTAGGTTTCATTGTAAAAGTGCAAAGAAAAAGAAAAAAATTTGGTGGGGGTATTTAAAGGGGTGGGGCCATGTGAAATTAAGGAAAAAATAAAGCATGTCTACTACATGTCTGTGTCGCGCACATGGACATGGACATTCCTTAATTTCTTCTCATTTTTTAGCAGCTACCAGACGCATAAATCAATGTGCATCTGTGATGCATTAGCGCAGTGCAATCGTGCATGCACATTGTATGGGGCTCTAAAAAATTTTATTTTTGAGTTTCGAACCCGTAAAAGCCGCCTAATACCTGAATATACTACAAAACACTAGAACATGTTAATTTGGCAAAAAAATTACAAAAAATACCTAATGAATCATCGAATTGAGGACGAAAAAATTTGTACAAAAATGTAGGGGATCCGCGACGCGCCACTATCACGAACCTACACTTGGTGCAATTTTTCAAATTTAGTTATAGTTTGTTTTTAGAAAAAAATAATACAAAATAAAGAAACACTAAGATATTGTTACCTCACCATGGGTTGCCTCTAGTGAAGTGTCTGATTTGCCATCGCGGCATAACGCACCATGTGCTTACTCATCATTGGCCAACTCAATGGCCTCTTCAAATTTGGTTTTCTCTTCACCCTAATAGTTCTTGACACGTTAATCGTTTACCCAAAAAGTTTGGTTGGAGGTCTCATCCTTCAGTTCTACCACTCTATAGGGTGTTATGGCTACCACCACATAAGGTCCACTCCATTTGGACCTTAGCTTACCTGGAAATAATTTCAAACGAGAATTAAAAAGCAATACCTATTAGCCTGACTCAAAATTGTGCTTTATAATATGCCGATGATGCCATCTTTCGATCTTTTCCTCATACAATCTTGCATTCTCATATGCTTGGAGCCAAAATTCATCCAACCCCTCCAGCTACTCCAACCTTTTTCTTCTAGCAAAGCTTTGGGCCTAGATTCAGCCTTTTAATTACCCAATATGCTTAGTGCTCGAGCTCAACTGGAAGATGACAAATTTTATCGTACACCAACCGATGTGGAGATGTGCTAATTGGAGTCTTGTAAGCTATTTGATATGCCCATAATGCCTTATCTAGTTTTACAACCCATTCTTTTCTAGTGGCATTCACCTTCTTCTGTAAGGTTTGCTTAACCTCTCTGTTTGACACTTCGACTGGTCTACTTATCTATGGGTGATGAGTTGTAGCTACTTTGTGCCTCACTGCGTATTTATCTAGAAGTTTCTTCATCATTTGGTTAAGGAAATGTATGCCTCTATGATTAATGATGGCTCTTGGAGTTCCAAAATAAGTGAAAATCTGCTTCTTTAGAAACTTGCTTACCACCTTGGCATCATTAGTAGGTAGAGTTACTACTTCTACCCAATTTGACACACAGTCAACTACTGCTAGGATATAGTGATGGCTAAAAGACGGTGGTAATGTACCCATGAAATCTATCACCTAAACATCAAAGATTTCCACCTCCAAGATATTATTCAGGGGAATCTCATGCCTTCTGAATATAGCGCTGGTCTTTTGACAAGCATCGTAGGCCCTTACAAACTATACAACATTTTTGAAGAGAGTGGGCTAGAAAAAAACTGATTGCAGCACTTTGTGAGTTGTCCGTTCACCTCTATGATGACCCTTATAAGGAGAGGTATGACATCTCTCTAAGATTTTCTGCATCTCTATCTCAGGAACACATCTTCTTACAATTCTATTTGCCTCTTGTTTTATGATATACAACTCATCCCAGATGTAAGCCTTTGCATCATGATCCAGTCTCTTTCTTTATTAATATATAGCATCTGGAGGAAACACACCACTGACTAAGTAATTCACTATGTTTGCATACCAAGGTAGTTGTTCTACTTCCAAAAACATATTATAGTGCTAGCATCTCCTTTTCAGTAAAAGTGTAATTATTTTGAGCTGCATCCAAAGTCTTGATGGCATAATATATGGAGTGGAACACTTTCTCTCTGTGCTATCCCAACATTGCACCTACCGTCGTATTACTAGCATCGCACATGAGCTTGAATAGGAGCTTTCAATTAGGTGCTATTGGTATTGGAGCCTCAACCAGCTTCTTCTTCAACATCTTGAACGCCTACAAACAAGAAACATCAAAGTTAAAGCGTACCTCCTTCTCTAGGAGGGCACATAACGAGTTTTCAATTTTGGAGAAGTCCTTGATAATCTGCGATAGAACCCCACATGTCCGACAAAGCTTTGAAATCCTTCAACTGACACTGGTGTAGGTAGATTATCTATCACCTCAATTTTCACTTTGTCCACCTCTAAAATGCATTTTGATACTTTGTGCCCCAAGATCATCCTCTCCTTAACTAGGAAGTGGCATTTTTCCCATTTGAGAACGAGGTTAGTCTCCTCATATCTTGCCAACACTCTGTCCAGATTTTGTAGGCACATCTCAAAGAACACACCAAAGACAGAGAAATCATCCATGAACACCTCTACAAAGTCCTCCACCATGTCATAGAATATGGCTATTATGCACCTTTGGAAATTGGCTAGTGCATTACACAAACCAAAAGGTATGCGTTTGAAAGCATAGGTTCAATAAGGACATGTGAAGGTCGTTTTCTCTTAGTCTTAGGGTGTAATGGTGACTTGGTTGTACCCCAAGTATCTATCCGAGAAGTAGTAGTATTATTGCTCAATGAGTCTGTCTAGTACTTGATCAATGAAGGGCATTAGGTACTGGTCTTTCCAGGTGGCGTCATTCAACTTTCTGTAATCTATGCAGATACTCCACCCTGTCACCATTCTAGTTGGGATTAACTCATTCTTGTCATTGGTGATGACTGTCATCCCTCCCTTTTTAGGTACACATTGGACTGGACTTACCCACTTGCTATCAGAGATGGGGAAGATGATCCCCACATCCAACCAGTTAATCACTTCCTTTTTCATTACCTCTTTCATGATTAGATTCAATCTTCTCTGTGGTTGGTCCATTGGCTTATGACCTTCTTCTATGAAAATCTTGTACGTACACAAGGTTGGGCTAATGCCATGGATATCTGGCATTTGCCAACCTATTACTCTCTTCCTCTTTTTAAAAACAACCACAACAACATCTTCCTGGTCTACAGTCAATGAGTCAGATAAGATTACAGGTAAAGAATATTTTCACCAAAAAATTCATACTTGAGATTTGATGGCAATGGCTTCAACTCAAGCTGAGGAGCTTTTTCAACTGAGGGTTTGGGTAGTGGTCGCAACACCCTATTCAATGGCTTAGATATTTTCTTGAGGATGCTGACATTGTGAGTATTCAACACGCTTTTTATTTCTTTGGCCTTTGCATCATCCACTAGCCCTTGACTCTGGCTAGTGGGTCTGTGATCTCAACTTGGCACATTGTTTTCGTAGTATCTATCACTATGATGGCTTCCAAATCATCATATACAGCTGGCAAGTTCATTGCTTTGTAAACATCAAATACCTCAACTTTATCATGGCCTCTTAGATGTGCCTCTCTGATGCTACATCAATCACTGCCCCTCCTGTAGCTAGGAATAGGAGCCTAAGAATGAATGGGACCTTAGGGTCTAGTACAAAATCAAAGATGACAAAGTCCACAGGAAAAATGAGGGATCCCACTTGAACTAAGACATCCTTAATCATACCATTTGGCCTTGCAGAACAATAGGCCAATTGTAAGACAATGGTAGAGGGCTTTGGTCTCCCAAGCCCCATCTTCAAGAATATAGAACTAGGCATGAGGTTGATACTTGCACCCAAATTACATAGACCTCTTGTATTCAGGCAGTTCTTAATGGTAACTTTCACTATAAAGCTCCCAGGATCATTCAACTTAGCTAGCAAGTGAGATTTATTAAGAATCCTGGAGCTGCAAGCCTTCATGAGTGCCACTATCTCATACTCAACCAATATGTTCTTGTTGGTGACAATTTCTTTCACATGTTTGGCATACTTCGGAATTCCCTGCAAAACATCAATCAATTAAAGGTAAGTTAATTTATACCTATTTTAGCAGCCCAATAAATTTTTAAAAATAATTATCCTCCTTCTTCTTCCTTAGATTTTGTGGAAATAGAGGGGGAGGTTTAGGCAATGGAATTGCCTCTTCAATACTTGAGTTGGGATTTCCAGCCTTATTATTCTATCCAGTGCTTTAAATAGTCCGCTCCTTCTTTTTTGGGACTAACTTAATCAAAGGTCTCCCAGTTCTCATGCTAACTACATTAACCTACTTTGGGTTGTAGTTAGTAGTACTCGGCAGACCTCTGTGAGGCCTAGAGTTCAAAGAGCTAAACAACTACCCCAACTGTTTCTCTAAGTTCTGGAGACACTACTTGTTCCTCTGAATATCCTCATCTTGTCTGTTCTAGTTTGCCATAATTTACCTTAACACCTCACTATCAATCATATTGGTTGGGTTAGCCTATAGTCTACTGTGTTTGTTGATTGTGGTAAGCATTGCCACCTAGTGGTCTGCTGATGTGGCCCCTGATTTTGCTAATTACCACCCCAAGGGAAATTGGGGTGATTTCTCTAATTTAGATTATATGAGGTCTCGAATCCTTGATAGCCACCTCTATTAGCATTGCTCACAAAGTTTACTGCTTCTGGATTAGTTGAACAGAATTCAACAGTGTGGTCTACTCCCCCACAAACATCACACCAACCATTTTATTGCAATTGTACCATATTGACTGAGGCTAGTTGTTGACCCACCACCACCAGTGCTTGCTGTTGCTGACCCAAAGCTAGGTTATTGACATCTGAGCCACCAGGGCAGTTATAACACCAATCTCCAACCCACCAGCTTGCTTTTAGACTAATAATTGGCTTGATCCTCTATTCCATTTTGGGTTTCCTTGTGCAATCCTATTGAGAAGAGCATACAACTCATCGTATGTCTTCTCTAATGCCTATCCACCTGCAGCTGAATCAAGGAGAATCTTGGTGTTGGGTTCTAATCCTTTAATGAAAGTATGGTCCAACACCTCGTTATCTTGACAATGTTGTGTACAATTTATCAAAAGAGTTTTAAACTTGTCCCAAGCTTGATACAAATTTTCTCTAAGCCTTTACTTGAAGCTCAGAATTTGACTCTTGAGTTTTGCTGTCTTGCCAGATAAGAAGCATCACGTGAGGAACTTGCGAGCAAAATCATCCCAGGATATGATAGAGTTTGGTGGCTCAATTTCTAGCCACTTTCATGCTTGCCCCAGCAGTGAAAAGGGAAACAAGGTCATCCACAGATAGTCTTTGTTCACCTTAGTTGGGATGAATGTATCAGCTATTTCTAGGAAGTTCTGAAGATGGACTTGTGGGTCTTTATGTGGTATCCCAGTGAACTTTGCAGTGGATTGTAGTAACTAGACCATGTTCTGCTTAAGTTTCGATCAACCACCAGGCTCCGACTTAAGGAAGCAGCTAGTGATATTAGTGGTTCTCAAGATTGCCACATCCTGAATTGGCCTTGGTGCTGGTGGTCTAGGTGCTGGTGGTGCAGGTGGATTTTCTTCTGCCATTTTTTCTCTAATAGGAACAATTTCTTCTTTATTATCCTTTTGATCCTCTGGTTCAATGAGTTCAATTAGTGGTGTTTGGAATAACACCGCTACTCTCCTCTTCGATTGAGGAAAATAAGAATCCTAATCTTCCAGTTTAATGACCAATTACTTGCAAAATAGCATAATTAAGATCAAATGTAGTGAACACTACAAAACAAGACAACTTAGACAATTAACCAATTTACTTCAAATCCCTGGCAACGGTGCCAAAAACTTATTGCTCTCCAGCGCATGCAAGTGTACGTGGTCTAACAAGTAATATAATAGCCCTGATTAAGGGGCTGAGTTGTCGAACCCAAGGGATTTAAGTGAAATTAGTATACAATCCAAGCTATCATGTTTGAAGTGTTGTTAGTAAAAATATTGAGTGATTTATGCAAAATAATTAAATAACTAAATCACTTCTAATCTAAATTAGTTTTTGTTGTTAAAATATCAATTAGTGAGCGATTACAGGGTTGTGACCTTAGTAACTCCATTTAGTCTCAACGTTTGCACCTATGTTTGGGTTCCTAACTACTATTTCATGGGGTTCAAATTACATGAATAGGGTTGCACACCCTTTGTCGGCCTACTATTATTGGTTGCCTAACTACATTGCTGAGCAGGAATAGACAGACTAATACAAGTGATTTAACGTTATTTCCTATATTATAAGCCAAGCTAGGTGTAAGGATAGTTGTCATGGGTCTCCCTTACACGAATCAACCTAGTTTCCTAGTAGAACAAGCTCCCTAATTACTGTGTTCTATTTATTCCAACATCTCTTGAATTCATAGTGAACTAATTTACCACATAGTTGGCCAGACTATACAATAGAGATGAAAGTAATATAGGAATGGTCAAAAGAACCCATTACTAAATATTATCTATGGCTACAACCCCAGAATATGGAGACTTAGCCACTCATAGTCACTACGTACATTATGTATGACCTACAAAGCATTAACAACCAAGAAATAATGATCAAACTAACCAAATTCACCTTAAAAGAAGGTTTATAGTTGTCTCTCTTAGTTCTTGTGTAAAAACCAATATTAAAATCTAAAGTTTTGATAGAATATAACCTAAAATCCTGTAGCTCAATTTCTCCCTTCATAGTACCCAAGTCTGTGATGTGGACTACTAGTCCTGGCTGGGTTTCAGCTTATTTTGCTAATTGGACCATCTTACACACGATGCGGACTGTGCCTCCTTTGCTGCTTTGTGCCTTTTTCTCTTTATTTTTCAGCTTGCCCAACTTTATCCTAGGTCTATGATGCCCACTTGAGAATTTTTGCTAATTTAACTAATTTTTATGCTCTCCAATCTGGGTTGTGTTCTTCCTTCTGGTCCGGGTGTGACTCTGGACTAGCATAATTCCATCAAACCCTGCAAAAACACAACCAAATAGCTCACTAGGCCCTGGATTAGCAAAATATGAGAAATTAAACTAAAACCGTCTAGACTCTGTGCATTTACCCTTTAACTAGGCTCCATTTATGAGTATTTTTGGCTAATTTGGCATAAATATATGCCTAAGATCACATAGTTCTCAGGATCCTCAGTGGATGCAGACTGTGTGAACTCAAACAGATTTATCCTCAAGAAGTCCTGTACTCTAGATATGTCGTGTGCGCCCTATCTACTTGCTCCTTGTCTCACAGTAGGTGCTCTAATAGACTAGGCTAAAGTTTGAATAGCCTAGCATAGCTCAGCATTGGAGACCTTGAAACAATCCCTCACCCAAAAAATAAGTGTCCGAAAATGTGCCTCAAAAGTGCCTAAATTCATAATTTTCATATATCTCAAAATCAGTGCATGATATCAAAAATTTATCTACATACTCTTGATCAGGGGGAAAAATTGAGTTTGAGATGGGTCTAACCCCGAATTTTGACCAACCGTATCAAAATTCAAAAATCTAAAAATGCAATTTCCAGTGAACAGTGCACGCTCCTAGCGCGACGTGGCTGGGCGCGCATTAGTGTTATTTTTGCCTAGTTATTTTGTCTCGGTCCAAAGTTTTTGGGTCTTAGGACTAATTCTTCTCATACATGAAAATACCTATACTTAGCCATATTTCAACACTATATCATACAAGACATTCCCTAATAATCTCTCAAACACTTAGACAAATATTTCACTCAAAATTCAAGTGCCAATTCTCCTTCCGAGTATTAACGAATTCACTCAAGTTTCAAGTTCTCAATCCAATCTTCATTAAGGAATTCTCCAAAGCTAAGGTATATGGGTTTCAACCATTGGATCCTTTCACATATGGTGCCCAGTCTTACTCTTTACACAAATTACATGTTTCTAAGTTGATTTACTTATGGGTCTTACGTACTATGAATTTGACTATGAAATATGTTGGAGTTTCATAACCTTGTGACTATTTAAGCATGTTTTGAGCTTTGAATCTATGATATATTTTGAGATTTGATGAAGGTTTTCAATATATATTGCATAAAGGTATACCAAGTGTTGGTGGGTTGATTTACTTCAAGTTTTGTTGGATGATTTCACTCTTGAAATGCATGATTTTATACTAGCATTACACACCCACCAAATACTTGATAAAATGTCCGGTTAATTCTTTCTTAAGTTGTTGAAGGCCTAATGTATGGTATATGAGTTAAGTGAATTTATGATGATAAAAGAGATGTGTATATATGTTGATTTCGTGAATGGTATCTATAGTATTGGAAGTTGATCAATTGCCTCGTTCGGGGGGTAGTAGGCTCGAACTACCATGTTTGGGGGTATATACCTCAATAGCTTAGCTCAGGGGGTGGTAGGCCTGTGCAACCATATTGGGGGGTTTATACCTCAATCGACTCGCCAAGGAGGTGGTAGGCCTTGGTTACTAATGATGGTCTCTTCCTACATGTGTAAAATATTTTATGTAAGCATGTTTCACTACAAGCATCCTTTATGCATGTCATATTGCCATATGCTCATTTATTGGCTAAATATGCATTTCGATTATGTTGCCATCTCTCTTTGCATTTTATCCTATATACTTAGTACATTCAAATGTACAAATGCATACTCTATGCCTACATAATATTACCATGTAGGAACCAGAGCACCTTATGATCATTCTCATCCTCTATGGGGCTATACGATGTCTCTCAAAGCAAGTTGGTGACTCCTCAATTTCAAGGACAATCTCTTTGATCTTATATTATGTATAAAGACTCTCTTTCTTTTGATCCTTTCTTATGACTATGAGGGTGATCCCGAAAAGATATCTTGGCCCCCGCTCAGTTCTATATATTAAAGGTTTTGTTGGACAAGTTATGTATTGATGTTATGAGCTTGACTTTTTGATGTTTATGTTATGAAAGTCTTCCCTTAGTCACTTTGCCCTTATTTCTATTCTGTTATTGTTGTTTAACTGCTTTCGCGACCAAGGATATGTAATGAATATTAAGGGGCTTGATCAGGGTCCCTTCGGGTTTTTCATTCGTCGTGTCACAACTAAGCCTTAGGCTTGGGTCGTGATAGACCTCATCTTATGGGGGCTTTTCAATAGGTACAACTGGTTCCACAGGCTCCTTATGTACTTGATGCTCGGGTGGGTTAATATTCTGTGTAGAGGGATACCCTCTTTCTTTGATAGCTCTTTTGGGAGGCATGATCACAACTCTGCAATGTGCAAAACACGAACTACAAGAGAACCTTTCATAGAGAATAACTCTATAGCATGATTTAGAACATGAAAGAAGTGAAACAATTCCTAAATGTCCTATTACCTCCAAATTATGTATGTAGAGCTCTTCATACCAATAATATGGACTCTACTAGACATTGCTTCATAGGATCCTTAGGACTCTTGAGCTATGTGCTATGAAACCAAGTTTGTCACGCCCTAGGAGGGTACCAAGATGTGGCCGGCACCTAGAGAATATTGCTAGTCCCCAATCGAACCACTTGGCCTCATCACATTCATCATCAATAAAACTCTACTAATCAACGGAAGACAAAATAAAGTAAAAGGGCACATATTATCTAGTTCTCAAAATATTATAATAATAAAAGGCTAGTAGAGAGTACTAGCTTATAATCTTGACAATTAACATTTGACTCTAGTCTATGAAGACTCTATCACTATCAAGTGGCGCTAATGATCGACCCATGACTACCTCAATCAACATAAAGCTAATCAAGTCTAACTCTAAAGTAAGATGAAAGTAAATATAATGAATCTTCTGAAGTAGAGGAGTCTCACCAAATTAGCTGAATATGCTAGATCTTCAATGATGCGCCTATTGATGATCTCTAATCCCTATATCTACATCATAAAATAATACAGTGTCGAGTGGCATCAGTAAATGGATCATACAGTATTTAAAATACTTGATTGAAACAGAAATAGGTAGAATAATATAGAACAATCATCAACTTAGAATAGTAACCAATCAATATGTCAAATGTCTATCTAAAGCAAGAATAAAGAGTAGACAAGTGAACCATCCGACCAATCAAACCTCATCAATCAAATCAAACACATCTCAAGGAACTCAACTTAACTCATCTTATCTCATCTCAACTCAAAGTACTCAAGCTGGGAACTTTCTGGAAGTTTCTCTTATTCGATAATAATAATTTATAAGCCCATGATTGCATAACAAGCTGCCATTACTGTCATAGTTATTCCATACTTATCAAGTAGAGAATTAATCAAAGCCATAATGGACAAGTCCAAAATAGAGGCAACAATCTACAAGTCCTCTATTATTTCAAGGACTTCTATCTAGAGGGAACCTCATCATAATGTGATGGTCCTAATCCTTATCTACTCTTGTCTATGTAGTTTGACTAGTGCGAGTTAGATTAATTCTTACTCTTTTAGTGCTTGATACTCCTCCCAAGACTCAATGCTCATAAGACAATACATCCCAATCAAACTATCTCAATCAGCCTCGTGAAGGTACTCATCATTCAATCAATCTCATAGAGACTTTCATCATCTCATTAATCAACATCTCAATCAGTAGCTTAAGGCTTAGAGCAATCATTAAGGAACAATCGAATAGACAAATCATTGGAGTTCATTTATGTATACTCATATGACTATCAAGTTCTATGAATTCATCATCATTTTCACATCACAATCACAATCGACATTCTCAAATCAAGGATCTAGACTCAATCCCTAAATTCATTCATGCATGCTTTCAAAAATAATCATGTAGGATTATACAATATCTCATGAAAAGTATTCAATTCAAGAAAAATAAGTTTATGATGATCATCAATATAAGAAAATACATGTAATTAATATAATTTTCAAGAAAAATCATCAAAAATCATGTATATAGACTCATTAGACCTTCAACTCTTCTATGACCATCTATGGGGCACGTGAGAGAATAATCTCATACTTTTAATTTAGCCTTACATACCTGAGGTGAAGCTTTACGATTAATCTTCAAGAATTCTCCCTTGAATTGTCTAGTCATATGTTTTTCTCTTCTCTTCTCTCAAGCCCTAACTTTCTCCAAGACTTAGAATGAGATTTTTGATCCTTTTTACGCATAAAATGACCTATTTTGATCATGTATTGAGTTTAGAAGGGTTGAAAATTGTCTAGAATGTCCCTTATAAATTTTAGAGAAAATTTCACTTTATCGCGGACTGGGAATGCACATATATAGTTTTTCCAAAAATTTTTGGAACAAGTTTTCCAATCCCATCAAAGAAAATTGAAAAAAAAATAAGTGCATCTTTGCTACAGAGGCGTGATGCACCTCTGTCGAATTCCAACACTATTTTTCCATTTCAAATCAAAAAATTATCTTTTGATCCGCTCGCTCTAAAAATTGATCGAGATCATTTTTCCACTCAATTTTTCATGTTGATTGCATATCTGAACATGAGTTTACGAATGGAGCATGGAAAGATGGGTTTCTGTTAGACCCCGTAATTAATTCAATCGAAGTAAATCGTTCAATTGGAAAAGTTATGACGAACATGGCGTAATTTAA
>JAOTQJ010038203.1:0-51305 GCA_025642045.1 Solanum sejunctum
CTCCTCATGGGTCATCTGGAAACAACCGCTTTATGTTTTTAAACATAGGGGTTAGGCTGCATACATCCGACCCCCCCCCACCTCGCAATGAGCGGGAGCCTTTTGAGGCACTGGGTATGTTGTTGTTGTTGTAAACAAGGAAAGATTAAAAAAGTAAGCGTAATTATAAAGAATAAAAAATAAAAGTTGTCTAAGGTACATAATACTATAAAATCTTTATCCTATTAGTTTGAGGCATGATTATCTAAAAAATAACTTATGGGAGATGCTTTATTCTCTTATTTATTTTAAATAATATTGTACAACCAGAAAAGTATGATAGTATAAATTATAAATATGATCGTACCCCCATAATTAAAAATATATATGATTTATAGCAAGAATACTTTAAAGATAATTAATATAATTAATGTCATGAGTGTATTTTAATATATGGAACTTATATCTTTACACCTATAACTTATGCCCCGAATTCTAAAAGTATGTGTAATGGATGTGCACCTTCAATATATGCCCCAAACCTTTTGTCCTACGCCCCATCCTAAAACTCATATCGAAAATATTTTTAAAAATACTGAATCAAGTCATTAAGTGTAAAATATTGCACCAATTCACTCGATTTAACACGCATAATTTTACCTCTATAAAAGTAAATAATTAAGAAACAACATCAGTAAAAAAATTAAGAATTTTTAGGTTTGGGCAAGCCCTAAGCTACTATTAAGTGTTTGACATATTTTAGGTACACGATCGAAAGCTTAGGGCATATCCTGAGTCCAAAGCCAAAAGGGAAACAAATTTTTTGAAAATTTCCAAAAGAACAACTTGTTTTTTATATCAAAATAGTAAAGTGGTTGCCTCTTACCAAAATCACCTAATGTTGTTTCTGGCAGAAAGAATTGTGGTTGTCAGATTAGAGATGAGGCACATAGCAGCGCATGCCTTACCTCTTTTTTTTTGTTAAATTTGAATATTATATTTTGTAGGGTAGTATATGAAAAAATCAATCCCAGTACAACAATCTTTAAATTACTTATACTTGTGTAACTCTAACCATCAACCAAATGACCCCAAAGGGTATTTTGTACTTTTAGCTCTTGGCTTCTCATAACTATATACTTATTTTATTTATGTTCTATCTATATTTCTCATAATAGATTTTGAAACAAGTGCCTTTGCTGGTAATTAAGGCACTTGGCAATACAATGTCCTTAATGATGGGGTCTCTAGGTAATTAGGACAATTTCAAAATTGACAAATTCACCGGCAATCCAATAGATAACCACGACAGCTTAATGAAGTCCTTTCTCCTTACTGAAAGCTTGTAATTCATCCAACACAAACAGTAAATTACAAATTTCATGAACAACTTCAATTAATAATTAAACTAGTTTGAAACATATTAATGATTGGTTGAGTTTGATTAAATCTAACGAAATAAGTAGAGCTTGTATGGATATTTGTAGAGTTTTGGAGAGTCTCTTTTATGTACATTCAAAGGCTAGGGAACAATGACAACCATGCCAGTCCTAAATTGTCATGGTCGTCTAGAGAGAGGAGAGAGGCAAAGGGTTTAAGGTTTTCCCAATCTGAATACAACTTACTGAAATTAATCTCCTCGAATTGAATAACAATAGCTCTTTTTTAGCTTATTTTTCTTAAAAGGCTAATTGTATTAAGGGATTCTTCAATTGTTGATTAGGAAAAAAATTATTCATATATTAAAACTAGCATAGTCAATACTATGTTTGTTAGTTTTTACTTGCTTGAGGTAAAATTTAGTACATTAAATATGACATTTGGTTATCATTTTACAAGCCAACATAACTAAATCATTGTTACAACTTGGCCCAATGATGATATTGATGCTCCAATAAGAAAGCGGTCGATGTCAGCAATTAACCTAACCTAAAGTTTAGGTCGAATCCATAAGGAATATAGGGTTTGACTATAAGATTTCACGATGAACCATTTCAAGTATCCATAACTAAAATCTCTAAATGGGGGACCTTTTTTTCAAGAACAAAAACAAAAATAAACCATATACTAAGATGTGAGAAAGCACTCAATTTTAGGGATAACTTGGAAATTGTGTTCCCCATGGTTCATTGACTTTATTACCCTAGACAAAATCACTACAATTGGAGGTTCGTATGTAGGATGGTAACTTAGGTTCTTCCAATCCTCTTGTGAAGGTGAAGGTCGAATTTCACCATGATAGTTGATTGGCTACCATGGTGTGCCAAGTAATCATTACCTATTGTCACAATCAACCTCCTCTTGGTCAAGTTTGGTTGATTAGACGAGAACATATCAATTGAATCTTGTCATCTACTTTTCTTTTCCTATTCATCACTACCTTGGTCGGGATTGTGATAGTAGGTGGGGTTTGTTGTTAGCCACTACCAAACAACAATTAAAACGAAAGGGAAATAGATAATACATGCAAAACCCCAATCATAGAAATGCAATAAACCTAAACCATCTCAAGTCAATTACCAATGGTTCCCACAACCTCAAGTTGTCAGTGCTTAGCTACTCATGGCTAAGGCGAAATTGACAAAATGTAAATAAATGACATAATTGATAATTTACCCAAAACAATGAAGAGTGAAGAAATCACAAGTTCGAAACCACAAGCTTTATATACTAAGAATGAATACAATATGAGATTTGGACTCCCCAAAAGTGGATATTCCAAGAGAAAATAAAAATCTATCTTAAAACCCTAAAATATTATTGAGAGAATGTTCAAAGGTGATGTTCAATATCTACAATCTGGTCTCCCTCAAGTAAAAACTTAACTTAAAGTATTTATAGTGTTAAATTACACAAAAAAATAGTTGGCAACTAGTTCCTCACAAATACGACTCATAGGGTGACTTACGAAACATAATCGGGGTCTCCTATCAAGTTATTGTCATTTTGGAATCAGCTAGTATGACCCATTGGTACGAGTCATTACTTGATCTATGACTCTTATGATCGTCTCTTAGTCTAGGCCTCCATTTTTTTGTCCAAAGTTTTGGCTCTCTGTTTCCTAGTACGATCCCACCTATACGAGTAGTATCGAGACCTAAGACTCATAGGATGGCCTCGTAGGGCTAACATAGCAGATTTTTGATTTTTGGGATTTGTTTTTTGATAAGATCACCGTATGACTCATAGCTTGGACTACCACTCATAGGTGAGCTCATACATCCTGCGCTTCAGAAAAATTTGCAATTTTCCTCCAAAATCATGCCAACATATCTTTTCTGCAATAACATCAAAAAAACACATAAAACCCATAAAAAGTAACATTAAGAACTGACAAAATTCTTTGATTTAGGCATCAAATGTGTTGTATTTCTACAACACATCAACACCCTCAACTTAGAATTGTTGCTTGTTCTCAAGCGACGACTCAATCTAAGCAGACAATGAGAAACACATAGCAGCTACACTAATGGCATATACATCACTTACTCTAATTTAGCTACCTTTCTTTCATTCTCAAAACAAGAATGCAAGGCTATTAAGCAAAACAGAACACAAAGATGCATCTAAGGAGCATCAACCATCCACAATCACTGGAGTCATATGCTTATCAAGTAGTGCAAATGCACTCGCATAAAATAAGTCCCTCTTACTCACTCAAAAAGCATTTAGAATTTAGGGACTGTGCAAGCATTCTTACTCTCACAATTGAAATTCATGAAAATGACTAATACCATACTTTGCCCCTATACTCAGTTTCTAGGTTGATGACAAAGTGGATTTGGATAACTTTAGGACTTAATGGCTTGTAACATAGCCTCATAGGGCTTTGATATGGCATTTTAGGAAATTAGTGACTGAACGTTATCCTTGAACGATGTTCACCCACACTTGTACCTTCATAACCCAAATATTTTCACCGAATTCATCCTTACTCTCCTATTTCAAATTTCCCACGGGTGCCTTCTTTTGCTTTTCTGGTGTGCCTTATTTCTGAACTTTTTTTTTCGCTAATCTTTTCAACTCAAGGCATTTTTGTTTTTCTTTTTTCTTCACCCGACTCATTATTATTCATTTTTTTCTTTCTTTCCCAACCAACCACCTTATTTTTAATACTTTACCATAATAAAGGCCACCCTCAACTTAGCCTTTTAGCTTGGGTGAATTACACAATATCTATTCCCCAAACCAGGGCCATAACTTATAGCCACCCTCAACTTAGCTTTTTATCCTCAATCAAGGTTCATATGTTTAAGGATAGACCAAGGCTAATATCGAGGTGTTTCATCAAACAAGGTTAAGCTAGCAAGGTGTCAAGAAAGAATGAGTACTTAAGAAGCTCAGAACTGTGCAAGCATTCTTACTCTCACAATTGAAATTCATGAAAATGACTAATGCCATACTTTGCCCCTATACTCAGTTTCTAGGTTGATGACAAAGTGGATTTGGATAACTTTAGGACTTAATGGCTTGTAACATAGCCTCATAGGGCTTTGATATGGCATTTTAGGAAATTAGTGACTGAACGTTATCCTTGAACGATGTTCACCCACACTTGTACCTTCATAACCCAAATATTTTCACCGAATTCATCCTTACTCTCCTATTTCAAATTTCCCACGGGTGCCTTCTTTTGCTTTTCTGGTGTGCCTTATTTCTGAACTTTTTTTTTCGCTAATCTTTTCAACTCAAGGCATTTTTGTTTTTCTTTTTTCTTCACCCGACTCATTATTATTCATTTTTTTCTTTCTTTCCCAACCAACCACCTTATTTTTAATACTTTACCATAATAAAGGCCACCCTCAACTTAGCCTTTTAGCTTGGGTGAATTACACAATATCTATTCCCCAAACCAGGGCCATAACTTATAGCCACCCTCAACTTAGCTTTTTATCCTCAATCAAGGTTCATATGTTTAAGGATAGACCAAGGCTAATATCGAGGTGTTTCATCAAACAAGGTTAAGCTAGCAAGGTGTCAAGAAAGAATGAGTACTTAAGAAGCTCAGAACTTTGGAACAAAGGATACACTCGCTCATTTGGTAGGTCATTTAGGCAAGAGTGGGATCACTATTAGAACAAAGTCCTAACATCATTTCCAAATAAACTACATCAACAAACCAATCTTAGAGTACTAAGGCAAGTTCTTAGTCCATGCCTAATACATGAATGCGGCAAAATAAGCTCACAACACACATAGCATTGCACACATAATCAAGTATAGACTCGCAGGTCATGCTTCAAGCCTCAATTTACATTTACAGAATCAGAACGAACATCACCATATAATCAAGATGCATGATTGCATCAATAGATAACTATCGCAAAAATTTTGAGGGTACCTAATTTTTTTTCAAATCATTCAAAAAGCATTTGAAGACTATGTATGTGCCAATAGATAATACTATTATGTATTTACGCATTATCTACACTACTTAAACATGTTGGTTCAATAGAAAATTAAAATATCCACAAGAAAAAAGAAACACAGCAAGAAAATCTTGGGATCAAAATAGGGGAAGTTTTGGACTCGAAGCTACTCAGACTTCACCTTAATCCATAACTCCCCACACCCTACCAAAATAGAATACTTTGTTCTCAAAGTAAAGACATGAAAAAAAACAATAATGAATATATATATATATATATATATATATATATATATATATATACACATTGAAAACCAACATTGCAAAAACTAACATCCAAAATAAAGTAAAAACAACATCTAACATAAAACATTTAAACAAATCCAAAAACTAACATGATAAAAATATTGTGAGACAGCAAGAACAAAGTATCCATATATCAAACATAAGGGCTAGGGTCAAAAAGTTAAACATGATGGTTCTCAAGCATCGGTATTAGTCTAGTTAGCAAGGTCCTAGGTCACGACCTCCTCCTCAGCAATCTGGGTCACAGCTATATGTGAGCTACCCTTTCCATGTTAAGTTTGTTGCTCCCTATTCTTCTGTATAGCCATCATCAAGCTCGACTCCTGTACCATCTCTTTTGGTATAGACTCCTCCTCCGGTGCTTCTGGGTCATCAAGCCTAGGCCTCTTCTGGCTCAACTCTGGGTCATCTATCTCGAGGATCCTCTTCAGTGAGCATGCCGGGGGGTTAACTAACCAATAAAAATCCTTATCAGACATCGATGCTACCTCTGGGACTGTAATGGGGACTACTAACATCTGCATTAAGTCGTACTTAAATTTGGCCAACTCCTATGTCACTGCGCTCATGTCAGTAGGCCGAGCACCATCAAGTCTCCGCTACACTCTCACCTTAAATGCATTTACTCTAGTATCCACCACCCTAACACTCTCATCTACCAAATCATGAGCGAATGCCTTTACCCTCTCCTTTGACTCTTAAATAGTCTGATTGACCCATGGTCTAACTTGAGCTGCTAAATCCTATATCCTAGACTTCGTTGTAGCCACCCTATGCACTATTGTTTAAAAAGCAATAGTAGAAATAAGAGAATCCATCTATAATGTGGATGTTGCTAGTGCTGGAGCACTGGAGGATGGCATAGACTCAATCTCAATAGCTGGCGTAGGCTCCAGCGGCTGGAGTAATGCTGGTAGGGGCTGGAGTTAAACCCTGAGTTTGAGGCTCAACTAAGAATGGATCTAGGATAGTCAAAAGAGTTGTATGTGGTAGGTCCACCGAGTTCTCATCAGCCTTTATCAAGCTTGGATCTATAGTTCATGTGGCCTCGATATGCTGGTCCCAACGAGGGTCTATAGAAATAATGGATCAAAACAGGGAATGTCAGTGAGTTATTTGTTTGGATGGTAGACTCGTGGATCTGCTCGGAGATAATCTAGGACTAATCTATCTCATAACCAGCTAGAATGTTGGCTAATAACATAGATCACTCTAAGGTGATTACATTATCGATGAAAGTAGGCCAGATATGCCAACGGATAATGGACTACCAAAACTTGGCCCAACAAGAGATGTGGGCTTTCAATATTGGATTTGTGTGGGTTGTAACCCACATTATCTCATACCCCTACTCATATATCTGGCTGGCTATCCACTATAGCAGCTCGTTCTTGGCCCTAATATCATTCTCACTCACCGCTCTCCTTATTTTGTCAATGCAACCACTGTACTCTACGGTGGAATGAGGCACTTTATAGATGGGCCGAAACTGAATCCATCAGATAGTCTCCTCTGAAATAGGAACTCTTTGACCATACACTGCCACTACTTATAGCCTAGGCTGCTTAATTGGCTTCTTATTCTTTGGCAGCCCTCGGCGAAGTGTAGCAAGATAAGTGAAATAAACCTCATGGACCACATAAGGAGCATACTTGCCCAACTGCTATGTAGTCCATCATAGTCCATGTCTGTCTATATCTGCATGTAACCCTGGCACCCTATCCAGACCAAATTCATTCAGCCAAGACTCCTTATAGAATTGTCAAACTAGTTTGCCCTGACCCTTTGGCTCTAGCCCTTGGTCATATATCTCCTCCATTCTTGCAATGCACCATCTGCGGTCAGTTGGGGGTTGTGGTTGGACTTCTTCCTGCTGGGTCTATAAGGTGCTCTCAGAGACTCTAACCTCGAGTGTGTGGGCGGAATCTATGGTAAGTTGCTCCCGGACTCGTCTCTATCACCCTCTTGTTCCTACTCTTCAGACTGGGAAGAACTACTGACTTCCATGGGTGCCTGAGTTGCACGTGCCGGGGTCTGAGGTACATTTGCTTTTGGATCTATTCTTACCTTGTGTACTTCTACAGAGCCCTCAGATCTCTCAGTCTCGAAAGACTCATCACCCAACCTCCACTGGAATGTTTAGATTGCTCTTTTATTTTTTGGAGGCATGATATTTGTAAACCAACCACACAAAACATATGAGCGTCAAGATATTTGATCAAACAAATCATATAATAAAGAAGATAAAAAAAACACTTATATATAAAAAATCACTAATACAGTTGAAGGTATACAACTATGAGGTGCAGGTATGACTCATAGGGTGTGCTATGAGTCATATACTAGCCTCGTAGTACAAAGGTTTCTGAGAATATACAATCTGAAATTAGATATAAGGTACAATTATAAATTATAGGGTGGCCTACGAGTCCTAATCTAGCCTCATACCTCACTCTAGAGGCATTTTTGAAATCTCAATTAGACTCACGAGACCCCTACTATGAGTCATAGCAGATGCTACGAGTCGTATATGGGTCTCGTCTGAGAAATATAGAGGAACCACAGGTGACTGGCCACTACAACTCGTAGGGTATCCTACGAGTTGTAATGGACCTTATAGCTGGAAACAGAAGGAACTTGTAGTGTCTAAAACATTCCCTCAAGAACCACAAGTAAATCAAACACAAACCAATAACTGGCAATGTTAAGAGCAATATAAATAAATTTGTTGCACAAATAGACCCACTACGATATTAGGCAGTTATAATAACTATTACCCCCAAAGATCGAAGTCAATCCCACATTACATCAAACAAAACCAAAAGCAATTTCATCTCCAAAATTACATTCATTATCAACAAAACATTCTATTGAGATGCACAGAGAATTCATACACTTTTAAGTAAGCCTAACAAGATGTGGCATATTAAAATACACCCACATTTTCCAACATTCCATTCTTGAGAATTATTGGCCCAATGTTCAGACAACAATTAAGCATTACATTTAAGGGGCCAGTATTCTCATAGCTATGATCACCCACACAAGAATTTCGAACAATGCTTAATTCATAGCAACAATTTCAAAGCACATAAACCCTAGTTTTCATGTCTATACCAAAGTATCACCACATGGGTATGAATCTTCATGTTTAAACCAGATACACCATCATCTAAAGAATGAAACACACCACAATAATATGTCAAAAGTAACCATGAAGCTTACCAAATGGTGGAAGAATTGAGCCAGTGCAAAATAGATAGAAAAATGCATCGAAACCCTAGTGAATGTTGTTCTCGCCGGAGTACTCACCAAAAAATGATGTGGGTGGCCAGGATTTTGATCGGAATAGTGAATGGGGGGAATTACTTGGGGGTTTCCATCAGTT
Source organism: Solanum sejunctum (assembly GCA_025642045.1). Classification (NCBI taxonomy): domain Eukaryota; kingdom Viridiplantae; phylum Streptophyta; class Magnoliopsida; order Solanales; family Solanaceae; genus Solanum; species Solanum sejunctum. Next base: position 9,042 of record JAOTQJ010038203.1, read on the forward strand.
TTAGGGCAATTGAAATGAAAATGAGGGGCAAATATTATTTTGACCAAGTTTATATTAAACTGGGTTGCCCTTTTAAAAAGTTGCAGATCGAGGCTCCAAGACCCCAACTACAAGCTGTAGGGTGTCCTATGACTTGTAGGTCCCGGTATCATAGCAGACCCAACACTTGTGAAAATGTAGAATGCATACTTAGGCACTATGAACCCCACTTACGACTCGTAGGGGACCTTACGAATTGTAAGGTTGGCTCGTAGTGTGTATGCCAACTTTTGATACTCACTGTTTCCTATCACGAGGCATGATAAAGACTTTTAGTGGTGACTATGACTCATAGGCCTACTCATAGAGGCTACTTCAGGTGTTATTTTCTCACATCTTCCATTCTTTAATTTCCACCTACAGTCCAAATCTGAAAACACACTAATCTCCAAAATATTACAACTGCATCAATGTCTTTAAACATTAAACAAACAAACACCATAATACCTAAGAATTCCAATAAACAAACACACTTAAAAAAACCAACAATTATCAAAGATGCTTCGGTTGCCTCACAAGAAGTGTCTTGTTTAATGTCGTGGCACGACTTTGTCTTCATTATCAAGGATCCATACCTCACTCTTCAATTTATTTGGGTATTTCATTTTCTAGCGGATATAAAACACTGCCCTGCATCATTGACCCTAAACTGAAGTTGACCTGAATGCATATCAATAAGAGCTCTCATAGTGGCTAAAACTAGTCTTCCCAAAATAATGGGCACCTCAAAATCAACCTCAAAATCAAGGATCACAAAATCCACGGTAAAGATCAATTTATCAACTTTAATAAGCACATCAAGAAGTATTGCCTCTAGGTTTTTGATGGTTAGATCCTCCATGAGCAATCGTATTCTTGTCGGGGTAGAAGTGCCAAGCCTAAGCTTTTTGAATAGGCAAAAGGCATTAGATTGATGCTCGCTTCTAAGTCACATAATGCTCTTGCCAATTCAACATCACCAATGGTGTAAAGGATGGTGAATACATCGGGGTCCTCTTATTTTTGAACAAACCATTTATTCATGATCGCACTATCTTATTGGAGCTCTTGTGAAAACTCATTGCTCAAAGTGGATTTCTTTGTCACCAAATCCTTAATTTACTTGGCATGCCTAGGAATCTTCTCCAAAGTTTCTAGTAGGGGAATGTTGATGGATAGTTGCTTCAACATTGAGAGGAAGTGCTTGAATTTGCCCTCCTTTTCCTTTTTCTTAATCCTTTAAGGGAAAGGGGGAGGAGGCTTTGGAATTGACTTCATTTTTCATGCTCTCTTACCTCTTCTCTTTGCATCATAACAATATCTAGACCTTCTCCCTCAACCACAACTTCACCACCAATACCCCTCTTATCAATTTCATCCACAATCACCGTCATAGGGGGATCTATGGTGCTTTTCCACTCTAAGTCATGACTGCCATGCAATGCCCTTCATTTTTAGGATTTTTAACCATATAGCTTGGTAAGGTACCTTTTTGGCATTGGTTTAATTACAAATATGCTTGCCCAAATTATTGTTCTAGTTTCTTAATTGCGACTGAGTGAGACTCTTAATTTTGTTTAATACTAGAAATGTCTGCTTTCATTCCCTTCAAGGTCTCATCTTGGTGACTGGCTCTCTTCACCAACTTGTCAAAAATCTCTTCAAGCCTCGAAGTGGTTGGCATGGCATCATAGTTATGGAGAGGCACATAAGGACCATTCCTATAACTATCTCTCTCTTTCTTAATAACTATCTCGGTTATCTCTATTAGCACCCTCGCGGTTGTAGTTTCGACCTTTATTCTCAAAACCTTGCCTCAAATAGTCCGAGTTGGTCCCATGGGGGTTATTCCAAAAACCCATTTCTTGATTACTCACAAAACAAGCATCTTCATCAAAGAATGGATCTTCATATACGGGAGCCTTAGGAGGTTGGTGAATAACCAATTGCACAATTGCTTGTTTTTGCTTCAAAACCAAGTTCATACTTGTGCGAAGTTGAGGAAGTTGCTCTATTATCTCTTCATTTACGTTTTCTTGCTCATTGTTGGTGCTGAACACACAAGACGTCTTCATTGCACCTCTCTCTCATTGACCCCATGCTCTATTCATTTTAACCACTTGCTCCATCCTTGTGGCTATCAATGCAAAAGGTTGGGCAAGAAACGTGCCTCCCATGATTGTGTAGGCACAAGCTTGACTATTGTCATTAAGATCCCGATAGAAAATCTCAACCAAGGTATGATGAACAATCTTGTGATCAGGGACCATCCTCCATTTGGTAAATCTCTCCCATGTGGAACTAATAGAGTCACCTGGAAATTGCATAAAGTTGTTAATTTGATCTTTGAGTTTTAGATTCTTTAATCTTGGGAAATACCTTTCAAGAAACACTCTGTGAAGCTCTTCCCTACTTGTTATTGTACTTGGAAGAAGCTCAGACAACCACACAGTTGCATTCCTAGACACTGACAATGGAAACACCTGCAAACCAATGGTATCAAGAGAAACATTTATTGTCCCCATGAGAGTCTTGCAAACAAATACCACATTATAGAGATGATGATAGGGATTATGAAGGTATCCATGTAAATAACCCTCGATTTTGAATATTTGAAGTAACCCACTTGACACTGAGAACTTAGCGTCTGCGGATAATAGAGGCAACACTATAGCACCAGTAACGTCCATGGCCATAGGGTTCAAGTGATATTGGCTCCAAGCATAAGCTTTCTGATTGAAATCCCTAAGTTGTGGCCTATCATCCTTCAGTAATGGATGCTCCTCTCTTCCCATATCATCATTTATATTCATTTCTTCCTCAATCGTGATATCCTCATTATCTTGAGCCAATCTTCTAAAGAGTCGATGGATCTCCAAATTGATCTGAGCTAAGGGATTGCCTTGGCTCCTTGTAATAGGCATACAACCTAGTACACCTTTCAAGTAAAATCAAACAAAAAAAAAGTAAAATACAAGAGAGTCTACAAATTAGTACTTGAACTAACAAATAGTGAAATAAAGTCAAAATCTAGTTGTATTCCCCATCAACAACGCTATAATTTTTTATGATGTTCACATTCCAATAAGAATGTAGTTGTTATAAGCAATTAACCTAACTAAAGGTTAGGGTCGTATCTACAGGGGATACAGGGTTTGATTACAAGATTTCACTGTCAACAATTTTGAGTATCTATAACTAAAATCTCTAAATAGGGAGGGGGTTTGTGATTTAAAAATAGAAACAAAAATAAACACTATACTACGATGCAAGAAAACACTTAATTTTAAGGACATGATGGTAACTTAGGTTCTTTTAGCCCTCTTGTATAGGTGAAGGTCGAATTTCACCATGGCGCTTGGTCAGCTACATTGGTGTGCCAACTAACCATTATCTATTGTCTTAGTCAACCTCCCCTTGGTTAGGTTTGGTTGATTAGATGAGAACACATCAATCAAATTCTGTCATCTACTTTCTTTTCCTATTCATCACTATCTTGGTCAAAATCATGACAGTAGGCGGTTTTTGGTGATGGCCACCACCAAACAACAATTAAAATCAAGGGAAATGGACAGTAAATGCAAAACCCCAATCATAGAAATGTAATAAACCTAGGTCTTCTCAAGTCAGCTACCCGTGGGTCCTACAACCTCAAGTTATGAGTGCTAAGATACTCATGGCTAAGGCAAAATTAACAAAAATGTAAATACAAGACAAAGTTGAGAATTTTATCCAAAACAATGAAGAGTGAAGACACTAAAAATTGCAAACAACAAGCTTGATATATTAAGAATGAATAGAATATGAGATTTTCACTCCCTAAAAGTGGATTTTCCAAGAGAAAGTAAAAATCTATCCTAAAATATTCTTGAGAGAATATTCAAAGGTGATTTTTTAATATCTATAATCTGGTCTCCGTCAAATAAAATAATAAATTAGAGTATTTATAGTGTTTACAAAATAGCCCTAAAAATTACATAGAAAAGACAGCTGGAAGCTAGTTCGCCACATAGACAAGACTCGTAGGGTGACTTATGAGTCATAATCTAGGTCTTATATCAGGTTGTTGGCATTTTTGGACTGAGTGGTATGCCCCATTAGTATGAGTTGTTGTCAAAGCAATAATTCGTATGATCCTCTCATAGTCTAGTCCTCCACTTTTTGGTCCAGAGTTTTGGTTCTCTATTTCCTGCTACGATTCCACTTATATGAGTCGTATTGATATCTATAACTCGTAGGATATCCTTATAGTACTAACCTCCATGTAGCAGATTTTTTATTTTTGGTCTCTATTTCTTGCTACAAGATCACCATACAACTCATAGCTTTGGCTATGACTTGTTGGTAAGCTCGTATATCCTGTGCTTCAGCAAAATCTGCAATTTTCCTCTAAAATCTTGCCAACCTACCTTTTATACAATAACAAAAATAAAAACCATAAAAAGTTACATTAAGAACTCACAAAATTCCTTGTTTTAGGCATCAAAGATGTTGTATTTTGATAGCACATCACCCAACACTATACAGTATTCTTCGCTCTTGGGCCTAGCCTATCATAGATTTATCAATTTGGGCTCAACCCAAAAGGTGCTTCACAGTATATAGAGACCATTCCTTTACTTATATATATAGCATCTTACTTGTTTTGCTATTATAAGACTTCTTGTCTCAAGATGAGTTGTTACATACACTCCCTCTATGGACTCAGCGTCCTCGCTATGGTTTGCCCCACCAATGGGATTCGCCTAAACTCAATACTGAGGTTTGCCCCGTGTCATCGGGATTCGCTTAAATTCAATTGAACTCTAACCCACATTGACAAGGCGAACATAAGAGTGGCTCTGATACCATCTGTAATGACCTGGCCCAAAACTATGAATTATTATTCGCTCTTGGGCCTAGCCCATCTTGGATTTGTCCATTTGGACCCACCCCAAAAGGCACCTCACAGTATATAGACCAGTTCTTTACTTATATACCTAGCATCTCTCTTGTGTTTTGTCAACATGGGTCTTCTCATCTTAAGATGGGTTGTTACAATCATATAGTACAAGTTATGAGTCAATTTATGCATTATTCTATGCAGAGTAGATGAAATAACTCATACATGAAAAAAATAGGTTTTCAAAGTGTAGTAATTGATCTACATTTACTAGTATATGTCATTGCTTCCACTCTGGCTTATCTTCAAATTGAAACTTCTCAAGAGAGTTAAAGGGATTTGTCTTTCACTGGTATTGTCAAGACGTTACAAGTATGTATGTATGTATGTGCATATGTATATATATGTGTGTGTATGCATATGTATGTATATATATATGTTTGTATATTTTTTTCTCAAATTCTTGAAAATTTTAACTGAATGTCTGTCAAATCTGACAGAAATATAATTTTTTTTGAAGGGTTCAAACAAGATAACAACCATCAATGCATGTCAACTTAATGTTATGGTTTGGATCGATGAAAATTTTCTGACCTTAGGATGTTATATATAGTATTTGAGAATCATACGGTCATATAATGTTGTAGTTGATTAACAAATTCCACTATTATTAATCAGATGAGTTGATAAAGTGTATACTATTTTTAAATTGGAATTATTCATAGCTCTAAGAATTAATTAACTTTTGATAAAGTGCACTTTATTTTTAATGTAAAATTTTTCTATAAAAATGTATATTAATAAATCATGTATTTGAAATTACAATATTTTGTGTATCACGATGAAATGAACCCAAAAAGTGCCCAACAATGTGCCTCGGAAGTGCCTGAAACTGTAATTATTATATACCTCAAAGTCTGTGCATGATATCAAAAATTTGACTTCATATTCTTGTTCAGGGGGTCAAAATTAGGGGGAAAAGGGTCTAACCCCAATTTTAGAGCAAATGGTTAGCTATTTTGATATTTTAAATGTCAAATTCCAGTGAGCATTCTGTGCCCCTAGTGCGACGCACCAAGGGCACAATGCTCCATGGGCGCGCACTAGTGTTAAAATACTAGCAATTTTGTCTTTGGTCCTACACATTTAAGTCTTGGCCCTATGTATTCCCAAATGTGTATTTACATATACTTAACCATATTTCACCCTCATATCATTCTAAACATTCCCCAATACTCACTAAAACACTTAGCCATATTTTCACTCCTAAATTTCAAGTTCAAAACTTCTTCCAGATCTAAGTATTTCCTTCAAGGTCCTTCTTCAAGCATCAAGCCGCCATTTTCAATCTTCGCGAAGAGTCTCTCCAAAGCTTAGGTATGTGGGTTTCTTCATGGGTTCCTATCACCCATGATACCCAAGCTCTATTTACTCAAATTTTGCATGATTTGAAGTTGATTTGGTCTTAACTATATGAAAATCATTGCACAATATGTTGGGTCTATGATATTGTGACTGTTTTGCTATGTTTGGAGCTATGAATCTAAGGTCTATGGTGAGGACGGATGAAGGATCTTAATGTATATTGTTTGAGGGTGTTACCAAGTATCTACTGATGGCTTTACATTAATTATTCTAGCATGTTTCACACTTGAATTGCATGGTTTTACACTAGCATTGCATACCTTCTAAGTGTTTGATAAAATGTTTGGTTATGGTTTCTTGAGGAATTGAAGGTCCAAAGCATGACATATGATATGAATGATGTTATGATGATGGAAAAATCTTGTGTAGATATGCATTCTATATAAAGTATTGCATAAGAACATGCCAGATTTAGGGGGACTAGAAGCCCAGGTAACCTAGTTGAGGGGTTAGTATCTCAAACACCAGGGTGGTAGGTGAGATTACCACTAAGCTAGTTGAGGGGTTTGTACCTCATACACTACAGTGATGGGTGAGATCATCACTAACCTAGTTGAGGGGTTTTTACCTCACACACCAGGATGATGGGTGGCTTTATCACTAACCTAGTTGAGGGGTTACAAACATCATATACAAGGATGATGGGTGCGATCATCACTAACCTAGTTGAGGGGCTTCTACCTCACATACTAGGGTGATGGGTGAGATAAGGATCAACCGACCAAGGGGTTTGTACTTTGGAAATCTAGCTTGGTCTCATCTACACCTATGATATTCTATATAAGCATGAGTTACTTATACATGTTTACCTAAGAATTGATCATACAGGTCATATTGTTATATTATGCCTATTGCATATTGTTATGAATTTTGATGATGATTCCTATCTCTTGTTGCATTGCATCCTGCATACTTATTATATTCAAACATACTAACGCATACTCTTACCTACATGATATCACCATGTAGGAACTGGAGCCATAGTTGATCCTCCTCCTCCACGTGGCTAGTTTGGTACTACTTAAGCTAGTTGGTGAGTCCTCCATTCCGGGGATGTTTATCTATACTTCTCTTATTATGTATTATGACACTCTTCCTTATGTTCTATTTGACTATAAGGGTGAGCCCAATTGCTTTGTCTTGGCCCCCGCTCTTATATATGTAGTAAAGGTATTTATTGGACATGCTATGTATCTATGATATGAGTTTTAGGCTTATTGTTTCTTGACTAATGTTATGCAAGCTTTTCCCTTAGTTCCTTTGCCCCTATTATTATTATTATTATTTATGTCTTTATATGCTTCCGCGACCAATGAAGTGTATTGATAATTCAAGAGGCTTGTTTGGAGTTCCTTCGAGGTTTTTCATTCTTTGTGTTAGGTCAAGACCCTAGGCTTGGGTCATAACACATGATCCCATAACATATTTCCTACCTAACCCATCTCCATGCTAAACTCTAAGGCTGCACATTAGTCAATTGGGTTCAATTTTGAAGCTTACTATTTGACTTATATGCTAATCCAAACTATTACAAAAACCAATAAATTTGAAATTGATCTTTCCGAACTTTGAGTTTTGATAAGTCCAGACCTATAAAAGAGAGCTTCTAATACATAACTTTCTAAATTAGACTTTTTATGTCCAAAGAAGTTATGAATTTTGGATAGTTTCTTTCTTCTTCATGTTTCGGGTGAGACTTGGGAAGAACGGTGTTCCCACTCTCAGACTTTAAGGAAGAAATAAACTCGAAGCTCTTCTGCACAAATTTGAAGCATCAATAGACAAGTTTCTCATTGAGAACTAAACGAATTTTGCTAATGGAAGATCCAGTAAAACAAACATTAAGTGCAATTACAACTTTACAATTTCTTAATCTATCCTTAGCCCAATGATCCATAAACATATTCACAATTTCTCAATCGGAGAAACAGCTTTACACAAATAAAATTACAAATTAGCTAGAGTAAGTACATGAGTTGAACATCACTAAAGGATCATCCTTAATCATTCATACAAAATAGACATGATGTATGACCAATAGAAAAGAACTAGAATATCTAACTCTGAAAAATATGCATCATAGAAAAGGGTTTACCTGTTCCACTCGCCTTCAATGCAGCATCAACCATTGAGTCTGAACTCTTCAAAATGGAAAGTGAAAACTAAGTAAGCATTTTGAATCTTTGAAAACAAATAGAAATATGAACTAGAAAAACACACTGTAATGACATCATTCTAAGTAACTTTAGCTTTCGTCATCTCCCTCTTATTTTTCAAATCCCTAGCCCTACACTTTTTTTGGAACTTGTATCCTACTAACCTAAGGAGAAACTCAGGCTTTCTTCTCCTTTTTGTTGTTCTTCGAATTTTGACTACTTCCATAAGGTTTTGCATAAAGTAGTCTATCCTTCGTAAGAAGGAATTCAAAGTTATTATCTTTCCCCCCTCTACAACTCCAACAACTACTGCGAGGTTGTCATTTGCAAAAATCATAGTAGACACCTCACCGTTCTCACTAGATTGGGTACCCCCACCACTACCGTATCCTCCATCAACAACCCTAGCCCCACAACAGCCATTGTGCATAACTCCCCCGGTGGCAGAATTAGCGATCAAAAGATCTTGAGTTTTGTGGAACATTTTCCAATTTCAAAACTTTTGGACGTCTTTGGTGAAGTTACACTAGTGGTGGTCGCTGGAGAAATGCCCACCTTCTTGGTTCTCTGAGTATAAATAACTTCTTATTCTTCTTCTTTATTTTCTTCTTCTTCTTCTTCCATTATATCCCAAAATTTTCCTAATAAAAACTTTTTATTCTTCTTCTGCTTCAATTCTGCCCGATCCCAAAATTTTTCTAACAAATGTTTTTGGTTCTTCTTTATCTACTTCTTCATGTTTTCGATCGACTATTTATTTTGGTAATTTATCTTTTAGGAATCTTTAAGTTCCCAAATTAGGAACTTGGGAAACTGATTAAAAAAACCCACAAAAACCTAAAGAAAGAAACCCATGGAAACCTAATTTGGAAACTTAGAGTTTCCTAAAGGATAAATCACCAAAATAAATAGCAGATCAAGATATTGAATCTTACCAGGAAGAAGAACCAAAAACTTTTGTTAGAAAAATTTTAGAATCAGGCAGAATTGAAGAGGAAGAAGAACAACAACAAAAAACTTTTGATAGAAAAACTTTAGGATCTCACGGAAGAAGCAGAATAAGTGGAAGAAAAAGTAGTAGTTTATACTTGGAGAACCAAGAAGTTGGGAGTTTCTCTAGCCACCACCACCACCAATATAACCTCAACAAAGATGTCTTATATTTCCAAATCGCAAAAGGTACCACCTCGAACTCAAGATCTTTTGATCACTAATTTTGCCACCTCAGGAGTTGTGCCCAATGGCTATTGTAGAGCTAGGGTTGTATATAGAGGATATGGTTGAGGTAGGGGTAGCCACCCTAGTGGGAATGATGAGGTGGCTATTGTGAGTTTTGCAAATGACAACCCTACGATAATTGGTGGAGTTGTAGAGGAGGGAAAGAGGATCCAAAAGGAGAATAAGTATTATAATAACTCCAAGTTTGTTCTTATGAAGGACAGACTACCTTATGCAAGACCTTATGGATAAAGTGAAAAATTGAAGAACACCAAAAAGGAGAAGGAGCCCTTAGTATTCCAAAAAAACTTAGGGCTAAGAATCTGAAGAATAAGAGGGAGATGATGAATGCTGAAGTTACTCAGAATGCTTCCATTACAATGAGTTTTTCTATGTTCATATTTCTATTTGCTCTCAAATACTCAGAATGCTTACCTAGTTTTCACTTTTCGTTTTGCAGAGTTCAAGCTTAATGGTTCTTGCTGCATTGAAGGCGAGTAGAACTGGTGAGTTCTTTTCTGTGATGAATTATTGTTTGAGTTAGACGTTCTAGTTCTTTTCCACTGATAACACATCATGTCAGTTTTGTTTATGAGTAGGTAAAATACATAATAATATTTCTTCTACCCATGTTGATAATGCAAGAAGTTGCACAAGTGGTTAAGGATGATTATCTAGTGATGTTCAACTCATGTACTTACTCTAACTGGTTTGTAATTTCATTTGTGTAAAGTTATTTCTAAGATTGAGAAATTGTGAAATTGTTTATGGATCATTGCACTAAGGATAGATAAAGAAATTGTAAAGTTGTAATTTCGCTTAATGTTTGTTTTACTAGATGCTTCCTTCAGCAAAATTCATTTAGTTCTCGTTGAGAACTTTTCTATTAAGGCTTCAAATTTGGGTAGAAGAGCTTTGAGTTTCTTTCTTCATCGGAATCTGAGATTGGGAACATTGTTGTTCCTAAGTCTTACCCAAAAAAGGAAGAATCAAGAAACTATTTGAAATTCATAACTTCTTTCGACATAAAAAGACTAATTCTGAAAGTTATGCATTGGGATCTCTCTTTGACAGGTTTGGACTTGTCAAAACTCAAAGATTAGACAGGGATTAATTACAAATTTAATGTGTGTTTGATTTGTTTAAATTATAAATAACTAAATTTAGTATAGAAAGAATACAAAGAAACCAAAAAAGATAACAACTTTTACACTTTATTTAAAGTATTTGGATGAAAATAAAATACTATAAAAAGAAGAGTGAAAAATAAAGGGAATGACTAGTGTTACATTTATACAATTTTAAAAAATAGTGAAGGAACATTTCTCAGGCTATAGCCAAACCATTCAAACTTTTGATATTTTGGACTCAAAGTGATAACTTTGGAGTGGGTTCAAAAAACCATTGGTGTTAGGACCTTGGCAGGTACGAATTTGCTATTTTGATGATGACAAATAGAACCAGTTTAAGCCAAATAAATCAGGATACACAAAGCACACTCCTAGTTAGAGAAGGAGAGCAAATCAAGGAAACAGAATTAGAAAGGGACTCGGAAAGGCAGCAGCGTCGGAATAGGACTCCTATAAGGAAAAGAATCGTGTGCCCTACTTAGAAGAGGAGTCCTACATGGAATGAATCTAGGTTTAACTGTATAAAAAATCCTTAACCCTAGAAGTCATAGTTTTTGTATTTTGAAAAGTGAGAGCGTTCAAGTAAGAGTTAGGTTTTTCTCAATTGTTTAAGTTTTTTTGCAATCTTCTAAGAATCTTTGTTAAGGGACAAATATTGTGAGAGGTTATTTTCTTTGTGTGAGTTATTGTTTGAGAGTGGGTTTGACTCTTATTCATAGTGAGTTTGTAAGAAGTTGTTTTGTGAGTTGTGAGGCGTGAGTTTGTAAGTTGACATTGCTTGAGCTTGAAGTAATAAGCGTTGTTAAAATCCTACTATAGGTTGGGTGTCTACTTTGCTTCTTTTTTCTTACTGTTTGGTACTACTACTGAACTAGGTTCGCTAGTACAATAGGGGTAATTATCTTTTCAATTGGTACCAGAGTAGATCTTTTTGAATAAAGGCTAATCACCTCAAAAAGCTTAATGGCAGCCTCACCTATGTCTTAAGAAGAAGATTCTCAAACCAGACCTCCACTATTTAATGGAAATCACTGCAGATGGTGGAAATATTGTATAATGGATGATATAGAAAGAGAAAACCCTAATCTCTAGAACATCATTCTAAATAGACCAACAATCCAATTAATGATGGACCCACTCCTAATTTCTAAGTCCCTCAGAAACGCAGTGAATGGGATGCAACAAACAAATTAGCTATCCAAAACAATGCCAAGGTGAAAAAGATTTTGATTTATGGTATTGGCCCTGACGAATATAACAGAGTCTCTTTATGTCAAGATGCTATAGCAATTTGGGACACGCTACAAGTTGCTCATGAAGGAAATGCCTAGGTCATAAGGCTAAGATTGACAATCTCATCCAACAGTATGATATCTTCAGAATGTAAAATGGGGAATCTATACAGGACATGCAAACCAAATTCACTGCTATAGTAAATGAGATCTACTCATTAGGGGAAATCATTCCTACTAGTAAGTCCATCCAAAAGCTACTGAGTGTTCTTCCAGAATCCTAGGAAAGTAAGATAGAGAACATCATTGAAGCTAAGGATCTAGACACTATGACTATGAAGCAGTTAATAGGAACACTGGTAACGTATGAACTGAAGAAAAACTAGCAAAAGGGGCTGAATAACAAAAGGAATGACAAGAACCTAGTTCTCAAGGCTAATAATCACCAAGAGTATTTTAAGGAAGAGAACATTGATTTAATCACCAAGAGGTTCTAACAGGTGTGATGAAAGGGAATTGCAGGATGGAGAAGGGCCTATCAAAGAACCACTGAAAAGATCTAAGGGAACAATTCTATCACAAGAGTGAAAGTCCTAACCACTACATTAAGTTTTGCCCCCTCTAGGCCCACGAATATAAGAAGAACATCCCTAAAAGGCCCAGGGAGCATAGACCTGAACTATACATTTGCAAGGAGAGGAGGATAAAAACCATAAAGCAAACCTATCAGTGCAAATAGCTCTTGCCACTTTGGCTAACAACTCTGGGAAGAATCTAATGGAGAAGCTCCTGGAACCAATCCCTAATGGCCATTGAGGATCCCGACAAATATGGATTCCTTGCTCTTGTTGATGTAGATGAATCATATGGGGAAATTAGAAAGGACAAGGTAGCAACAGTGATCAACTCTAAAGCATACGACTACAAGGCTAGGTGTAATGAAGAGAATATGGCACTGATGACTGGAGAATGGTCCTATGACAAAGACAGTGCTCTCTGGACATTAAATATGTTTCAAACAGCTCAAAGTTAATATTCATACCTACTCTAAGAAAAATCTTAAATCCTTCTCATAGGTCCTAATTGATGTCTATCTAACTACCTACGATTCCAAGAAACATCTCGTGGAGGACTACATGTCTTCGAAATGTCAACCAAAGACTCCAAATAGAGATAGTCAACTTCAAGAGCTCTAAAAAAGAGAAATATGTGATAGGCCAAGTACAATTGGCCTTGGAAGAGAAGGCAAAAGAACTAGAGAATGAACTAATTAACTTGTGAAATAGAAACAAAGTTCTACTCAAGGAACTTGACCAGACAAAAGATAAATTAAAGCATAACATAAAGTGGACCAGGTCCTCTACAATGCTTGAGGATATGCAGCAAGGTCAGTCTACCACCAAGTAAGGAATCAGGTTCAAAATAAAGGAACCCATAGAGTGTGTAGTTGACCATGGCCTTCTATGCACCTTGTGCGTTAAGATATGTCACTTAACATACAGAAGTAATAATAATATAAAGGCCTTTAATAGTATCTTCTCCTACTTAAATAATACCTATGGAAAAATAGGTAAGTGGACTAAAAAGGGAAAAGAAAATCCACCTAGAACTATAAGGACTAGGAAGAGAAAATACCTAGTTGGGCAAAAAGGGATATTATTCAGCCATTCTAAAATCAAAAGGTACCCAAGTAATCTAGGTACTCAAATGCTAGTAACTGACAGAAGGAAACCAAAAGTAGTGATACTTAGATAGCGCATGCCCTCGACACATGATAGGAGACAAATGCAACTTCCTTCTACTGAATGACTTCCAGACGGAAGTGTAGGCTTTCGAAATGGAAAATAAGGGGAGATTAAAAAAATTATAAAAGTGAGACCATCAGTGTCTCTATATATTGACAATGTGTACTATGTGGAGGGACTGAGGCACAACCTGCTGAGTGTCTCTGAGGTGTTGTTAAAATACAACACATTTGATTCCTAAAACTTGAGATTTTTTGTGCTCACAATGCGACATTTATGGTTTTATGTGTTTTTGTAATTTTTATTTTTTGTAGGAAAAGGAGTTTGGCACAATTTTAGGAAGATTGCAGACCTTTTTTGGTTTTTAAAGACATAAGAGACTCTCGATGAGTCATAGCAACCTACAGGTCATCGAGTGGGTTTCATAAAGATTTTAAGTATTGGATGAAAATCTAAAGATTTCATATTCAGCCACACAATACCTCTTTATGACTCGTAGTTCACTATATGAGTTGTATTGAGTGGTTTCATGGAAATTTTCAGAGAAGGATCAGAGAAGAACTAAAAGATGCAGATGAGGACTATGAAAGGTCAATATGAGTCATAGATCAGATTACGACTCATGAAGATGCTTGATAGCAGTGAAGTCTAAGATTCAAGAAACTGAGCATGAAGACCAGATTATGACTCCTAAACCTAGTTATGAGTCATAACTCCGAGCCGTAGAAGATGTCAATCAATTTTTCTAATATTTTACGGACTTGTCTATAAATACTACACATAGTATAATTAGGTTATTTTTAGAAGAATTACAATAAATTTAGATAGAGAGCACAAAATTCGAGCATTTTTTAGGGTTTTAGACTTGGAGACTAAATATTGGAAAAGAAAATACACTTGTAGATTCATTGTATCTTTCAACCATGTGATTCTCAATACAAATTGGGTTTATTTGTTCTTCAATCTATCTGGGTAAGAGATTAATTATATTTTCTCAATTCATAGTTTCTTTATCTTCCCATAGCATGAGTGGCTAAACTCATAACTTGGGGTTGTTGAAACAATGAAGATCTAACAAAACAAACCTAGATTATTTGCAACTTTTAGAATGGATATTTGCATGTATTAATCAAATCTCATCTTGCATGTTTTCTGGTTATGTCCAACACTAGAACTCACCTAGTGTTATCTTCCTGATCCAGGTGGTAATGAATAGGAAAATAGATTGATTAATAAGATTCAATGATGTGTTCTCATCTAATCAAGCAAACTAGACCAAGAGGAGGTTGATTGGGACTATAGGTAATGGTTAGTATAACAAACTATGGAGATGGGCCAAGTCCTATAGTGAAATTCAGTCTTCACCTTTGACCAAAGGGTTGGAAGAACTTAAATTACCGTCCTGCATGCGTTATTTTAGTTTAGAATTATGATATCTAGGGATGTTGATTTAGTGAATCATAGGGAACATAATACCAAGTTGCTCTCCTTATTGATTATTTTCCATTTTAGTTAGTTTAGTTTACTTTCTTATCAATCATTGCAACCCCCTCTCCACCCATTAGGGAATTGAGTTAATTAATACTTGAATTGTTTATTGGTAATCAATTTGGAAAGTCTTCATATTTGCTATGGGATAACCCTAAACTTGGTTAGGTTTATTACTTTGATAATGATCGGTTTGACCTTAAAATAGAGTGTATCTTGAGTGTGATCAAAGTAAATGGAACCATTGTCGGGGAATATGACTAGACTTTGATTGGATTCACTAGTAATTTTAATTCAAGTGTTAGTCTCTTAGTTCCCTTGTATTTTACTTTTGTTTTTGTTTTTGCTTACATTCTTTGCAGGGTATACAAGTGTTGTATGCCCAACACAAGGAGTCAAGGCATTCTCTTAGCTCTGGTTGACTTAGAGATCCAACGGGTTACAAGAAGAATGACTCAAGCGAATACTAATATCGCGGTTAATGAAGCTATAAATCAAAATGTTGATGTTGATGATAGGGATGACAATCCACCCCCTTTAAAGAATAAGCCACAACCTAAGGACACTAATGAAAATGCTTATGGATGGAATCAATATAGATTGAACCCAATGGTCGTAGATGTAACAGGAGATATAAAGTTGCCACCACTATCGACCGACACTAAGTTCATGATTTCAAGTGGATTGCTTCAAATGCTTCAAAATTATAGCTTGTTTATGGGTTTTCCATCCGAGGATCCTCATAGCCATCTTTACAATGTGGCTTTTGTTTGCAAGAGTGTGATGGGGATACAAAATCTTTTTATGGATACTGTTGAATTGTGTATTTTCCCACTATCTCTTATGGGTAATACGGTGTGACTATTTGAGCTCCCACAAATCTCAATCACCAGTTGGGTGGATTTACATAAGACCTTTTTGGAAAGTACTTGTCAAGGTCAAAGAAGCTTAAGTTAAAAGATCAAATCAACAATTTTGACCAATTACCTGGTGATTCAATCAGTATAATGTTGGAGAGATTTAGTAAGTGTTTGAGAAGCATCCCAGACCACAAGATCGTAGATGATGCTTTGGTAGAGATTTTTTATTGTGTCCTAGATGAGAATACCCAAGCTTCTACTAATACTATAATGGGGGTCATGTTTTAGATCAACCTTTTTCAAAGATTGTCAAACGGATGGAACAAGTGGTCAAAACTAATCATGCATGGGGGCATCAGGAGAGAGTTTCTATGAGGAGTCCATATGTTGTTAATGTTTGTTTAGATAAAGCTATGATCAATGAGGAGATTATGCAACAACTTTCTCAGCTTCGCACAAGCATGGATGTGGTGATTATGCAAAATAAAGAATGGGTGAATGAGACAGTCCACAAACCCTCTATGTGCACACATGTACGATAAGCCTATTTATGATAGGGATGCTTGCTTTGTGAGTGATCAAGAAGTGGATTTTCGGACCATTGCCCAAGGGTCCAATTCAGACTACTGGCATCAATGTTCTCTGGGAACCAAGGCTAGCACTACAATAGAGAAGGAGCTTATAAAAATAAATAAGGTGGTTATTATGAGAGGAGTAGGGTATGTTAACCAGATTGGGATAGAAAAGATGGTTTTAGGAATATTCCATATGTGCCACCCCATAATCGAGATGCCAGTACAAGTAACTCTACGATTTGAAAAAATGTTTGAAATTTTATTGAAGAAGTTCGAGACCCAAGATAAAACTCTAATGGGAATGAAGTCTGATATTTCAAGCACTAATCATAATAGAGTCTTATTTGGTGGCAATTAAACTACTTAAGCAATAATTTGGTTAAGTGTCTACTCAATTGAAGCATCATAAAGGTATATGGCCTAGCAACACAGTTCAAAATCTAAAGAATAAAGGGCAATGAATGGTCGTAACAACTAGAGGTGGTAAGCAAAGCATCGATCCTCCTATATCGATTGAGGTAAAAGATGTTTGTGAGAAGAGAGTTATGGATAAAGATGTTATTAAAGTTGAAGTTTGTGTAAAGGATGGGGTAGGTAAAGCGGTTGAAGAACCAAAGAAGTATAAGACCATCCCAAGGCCTCCTCCTTTTTCTCAAATAATCAAGAAGAGGGGGGAGGAAAATAAGTTCAAACATTTTCTCTCAATGCCTAAGCTACTATCCATCAACATCTCTTTAATTGAAGCTTTAGTGAAAATGCTAGGCTATGCCAAGTATATGAAAGACTTTATTATAAAGAAGTGGACTGTGAGTCAAGATCTTTCTACGAATCTTTAACGTTATAGTGCCATCACTACTAATTCATTGGCTCAAAAGTGTGAAGATCTAGATGCTTTCACTAAACTGTACACTATAGGAGATGTAGAGTTTGTAAGAGCACTTTATAATTTGGGTGCTAGTACCCACTTTATGTCTCTTTTAATTTTGAAGAAGCTTAGTTTGGGTGCTCCTACTCTAACTAAGATGCGCCTGTTAATGATGATAGGACAGTCAAGAAATCGAAAGGGATACTTTATGATATATTGGTGAAAGTGGACAAGTTTATATTCCCTGCAAATTTTGTGATTCTTGATTGTGAGTTTGATTTTCAAGTCCCTATTATCTTGGTAAGACAATTTCTAGCCATTGGGAGAGCTCTAATAGATATGGAATCTGATTAACTCAAATTTAGGGTAAATGATGAAGAACTGGTTTTTGATATCCGGCAATCTATGAAGTATATTGATGAATTAAAAAGTGAGGTTTGCATAATTGAGTAAATCTATAAGCACTCAAGTGGTTTAAGTCATGCCGCGAAAATAAATTAGGCGCTACTTGGGAGGCAACCTAAGGATTTTTTATGTTTTAGTGTGGTTTTGTGATTATTTTCAATTTTTGAATTCTTAGTTAGTTGTTTCATTGTGTTTTGATTGCTATTTTTAACATTGGGTTTGTAGCATCGAGGGTGCAAGTGAGTTTAATGAAGAGTATTTAGCTAATGAACAATGATTGCAGATTTTATTGAGATTGCACCACATACAGGTTCTACGACTAGGTTTACTAGTCATATTGCACTTTATGACTTGTAACCCCATCTTGTAGACAACTCCACTAAGCATGAACAATGTATACTTCACCCACGAGCTAGCTTTATAACTTATAGATCAAACTACAAGTTGTGAATGGTATTTGTGGAACCCAACTTTATTTCTTAATTTTTCTAAGTATTAAATGGTCTACGAGACCTGGACTAGCAAGTTGTAGACCAAGCTATGACTCATAGTCATGGCTTTGTAGACCTGATCCAATAAATTTTAAACATTGACCTTGTAAAGTATAAAAAGGGGTCAAAATTAATTTGACCCCACCCTTATCCTAATTATCGATGTATTTCCCAAATTTCTTCCCTCCCCCTCTAATTCCGAGCAAATTTTTGCTTACTTCACCAAATTTTCAGGAAGAAATTCTAGCACACCTAAGGTTTCAGCTACTTGTATCCCTTTTTCATATTTAAAGTCTTTATCATCTTTGGTTAGTCTCTTGGTTAAGTTTTAAATTTAAAATTTCCATTGATCTTTATTGTGTGCTTTGATGATGGTGATTTGTTTGAGTTTTAAGCATAAATTTCTTTATGAATATGAATGGGGAATGTGAAATTAGGGGTGTTTCTAATTTAATTGATTCTATACCTGGAATTTGGTGTTATGGCCTTATGATTGCTAATTGAATGCCTATGGTGTCATGCTTTTTGTTTGATGAAATGGGTGTTAATGATTTATGAATGTAAATTGGTTATTGATTACATAGGAGTATGATCATATTTGGGTCATATTTCTCTAGTTAGAATCTTAGGGTGATTGATATTTTGTGTGCCTATTTGGCTATACTGCAAATGCAATTAAATATGATTGAATGATTGTTGTTTGTGACTTGGTGGGTTTTACTATAGGTACATGACCGTTTGAATGAATTTGGGGAGAATCAAAATGATTGATATTGATGCTAAATCATATTCGATGGGGTAAATTTCTTTCAAAATCATGGTTAGGGTACAAGTTATTTTGTGCTTAACATATGAGTGTGTGTATGCTTGCTTCAATCCTGAAAGGATAGTGCTTAAATTATTCATAGGGTCCATGTGATAAACTAAGTTACATCAGGTACCTGGAAATTCTTATTCACGAGAATCTATTTACAACTTGTAGAAGAGTCTAAAAGTTGTAATTGCCCCTCTAGGGAAGTTCTAGTGATTTATTTTTTGAGTATTCATCATATGAGACCTTTTACAAGTTGTAGAACCCTTTACGAGTCGTAGATAGGTCTTGTAGACTCTTGCCTATTTTAAATTTACTCCTTAGAACTTTATACGAAACAAATTTATGACTCGTAATCCATGCTACCAGTTGTACCTGGGCCTTGTACAATATTCCAGTGTTTAATATTGTTTTGCACCTCTGGTTTATGGACCATTTTATGACTCGTAGATCTAACTATGACTTATAAATGGATCCCCTATTACCTTTCTACAACTGATCCACTTCAGTTTTTGCTCTTTCTATCTTAATTATTGGAGCTAATTATGGTTCATCTATTTTTATTTGTAGGACATATAGCCTCAAAAGAAAAACATTCGAAGATTAAGAAGTTTTGGGGGAAGCTCATCGATGAGCCGATTAATGATAAGCAAACCTAGTTGAGTGGGTCCACCAAGATTTACGACACCCAACCTGATATAGCAGCACCTCGAACATAGAGAGAGTTGTTGACAGAGTTGTGCAACCTCAAGCTCAAATCCTTAGTCCTTCCCTATTAAATGGGGAAGGTAGTAAGGAGACTGGGCACAGCAAGCCCTAGATGACTAGCTCTAGAGATGAGATAGAGGAGATGAAGAATCCGCGATTGCACCATCGTCTTCTTTAGCACCGGGTGATCCTACTCACTAGTAGGTGTTGCTGGGATGGAGACCATATTTTTGAAGGGAATGTAGCCCAAAGAGTAGGGAAAACCAACCCATTCGATATATTAGGAGCCCTAGGTCAGTGATGGATCGAGTCGTGTCTCAGAACTAAAGGACACAGTGACACGATATGCGCTCAAGTGGTTAATGGATAAGCTTGGACGATGTGCCCTACTTATGATACTGGAATTCTATGCAGCTTAAGTAACCACTATTCTTCGTGATCTTCCCAAAGGTAACAAACCTCTTACACAGTCAAGATTGAGAGAGGTACTAGTGAGAGGGCAGTGGGTCAATATTTCAGAGGAAATGATCCATCGTGTACTTTTTAGTCCTGAGTACTAAGCCCCCAGATTGACAGCTAAGTTTGACTATCGATTGAGGCTGGCTTGAACTATATTGATTTTAAAGGATCTGGGATAGACTACAGAGTTGTTGAGATAGGTGGCATGTCATATTGCTAAGCGGGGCCTAGACCTTGCTTCAGTTATCACCAACATGAAGGGTGTTGTTAAAGCCTCCCTCTCTTTCCCTGCCAAATTTTGGTGGGTTTATGTTAGATCTCACATTTGGCCTACTTTAGTAGATAACATACTTACACCAGAGTGAGTGGTATTAGGTGACAGCATCTTGGCTGACTATGATATACATTACGCCCGACTCATAGAGGAGCAGATTCATAAGTAGGCACTTAAGAGTGCCACCTCCATCTTATTTCCAGTTTTGATTTACAGATTGTTTCTAGATTCAAAGATGGAGATATTCCATCATATAGATCATTTAGTTGTAGGAAAGTATACTCTAGAGTCTAGCCTGATAAAGGATGATGAGAACCCTATGACACTTTAGAGGACACAACCTC
This sequence comes from Solanum sejunctum, assembly GCA_025642045.1. NCBI lineage: Eukaryota > Viridiplantae > Streptophyta > Magnoliopsida > Solanales > Solanaceae > Solanum > Solanum sejunctum. Next base: position 30,128 of record JAOTQJ010038203.1, read on the forward strand.
CTCCTATGCCCAAGATGTTTGCTCCAAAGCCATCACCTGAGGGTTCACCAACTTCTACTACTACTACTCTAGTTGCTACTATTAATGAGATACCCCAGCAGCCTGAGGCAATCGATGTTGAGAGGGGTCTGACTATAGTTCCTCCTACACCAGAGGCCATTACTTCATAGACTTCTACATTTGGCATTGTATATATGTCTATGGTTTTGATTCAGGATCTGCCACCATGATTATCATGCGCTGAGGCCTAGTTGTGTTAGCTTATTCAGTAGGTCAGGCCACGGTTTCAGCAAACTATTGCAGATTCTAAGGAGCGACACAAGGCATTCCTCATATTTACTGTTCAGGAGCATTTTTCTATGGTGGATGCCTACATTGATGCCTTTAAGGACTAGGTGAAGAAGAGGTTAGCTAAGGCCCAGCTATCAAATCTGTCAGCCATACATGAGGTGATTGCAAAACTTACGGCTGACTTGACTTCTTCACTAGAGATGCCAGTTATAGTTCCAGAGTCTACACCTTCAGAGCTGTTATTTGATTTATTTACCACATAGGATCCTACACAACCTTCTCATAGGAAAAGACACCATATGGAGAGAGATGAGATAGAGAAGAGGCATGCGCATCAGAAGACCTCCGAGGATGATGATAAGGATGGGGAGGATGAACTTGGGCTTGCTTTGAGGATATCAAGGCAAGATGAGGAGTTGAGGCTAGCCCAGGAGCATGACATGGTGATGTATATTGGCCAATCTGGATAGAGTTTGGTTGCTGCATAGACTACCTCGCAAGAGGGAGATGACCAGATACAACCCAAGACCGGTGCTTAGGCATTAAGATATGTGTTTTACCCTTTGTATTTACTTTGATTTTGATTTTATACATTGAGTACAACGTATAATTTTTTTGATGGGATATGGGTGGTTATGGACCTTGGTGAAGTCTGAGTAGCTTATGGTCCATAACTACCCCAAATTTTGATCCTAAGGTTTTCTTGCCTGTGTTCTTGTTCCTCATGAATATTTAATTTCTGTTGAATTGGCATGTTTAGAATGTTTAGATAATATATGTGGCATATAGTACTTATACTTATGGTATAGAGCTTGGTTTTGATGTTTTATGGCATAATTGAAAAATGGTACCAACCAAAAATATTTCGATTAGTAGTTACATTGCAACCAAGCATATTTGGGTGTTTGGCAATATTTTTCCTGATAAATGAGGGTAATTGAGATAAGAAGCATGATCTGTGAGTTGCTTGTTGATAATTCATTGCAATGTCATGTGAGTGTGAGATTATTATGCCAGATTCACACATTTTAGTGCTAATTCAGAACTTGCCCTGTTACTCTAAGTTAGATTATAGATTGCATAGATTAGGAAGGGATTTTAGGCCTTTGTTCTTTAATTAGTCCACTTTACCCTAAAATATCCAACCAAATGATGTTTTATCCCTTGTTCCAAATATTTTAGCCTTACATGAATCAATTCTTTCAAAAACACCTAATTAGCCTAACTATGTCTAGTGATAAACCTTGAATTTGGACTTGGTCTTTCCTTGAGAATTGTGAATCTTGATTGAGGTAAAAAGCCTAAGTTGAGGGTGGCTACCAAAAGTGGCCCTAGTTTGGGGAGTAGATATTGTGTACTTCAAAATAGGCTAAAGTCCTAAGTTAATGGTGGCCAATGTAGAGGTAAAATCATAAATATAAGGTGGTGAGTTAGGAATGAGTAGAAAAAGAAGAAAATCATGTACCAGGAGAAAGAAAAAAGAAAAAGATGCCCTAGATTGAGACTAAAAGCAAAATGATATGTGAAAATGAGGCAAAAGCTAAAAATTGAGAAGAAAATATTCGAAAAAGCTTGAATATAAATAAAAAGGAAAATAAGGTGAAATGGATTGAGTTGGTAAGGTGAAAGTGATGAAAAACATGTTTCAAGGATGGTTTTTAGTCACTATGTTTCCAAAAATGCCCAAACAATGCCCCATGAGCCTATGTTAGAAGCCTAGTAAGTCCTAGAGTGATCCTAATTCGGCTAGTTGAAAATTGAGTCATAAGTATAGGGGCAAGCCTATGGTATTAGTCAATATGCCTAAATATATTTTTGAGTGTGAGAATGTTTGCATAGTCCCAGTGTTAATTTTGAAATCATCAATATATGTGTTACTTAGGACTTCTTTCTATATGAAGGCATCTTCATTACATTGTTAGCATTTGACTTGTTCAGTGATTGGGACTATGGATAGTCTCTTACTCGTCATAGTTATGTTGTCACATGCATCATTATATCTTGGTTTTCCAAAATAGCTATCTAATCTTGTTTTGAAAATACGGTGTGGGTACCTAAGCTTGAATTGTACATAATATATGCCATTAAGTTATGTTGTGTGTGCTGATGTGTTATCTAGTTAGATTGAGTCATCTCATAAGGACAAGCAACAATTTCAAGTTGATGGTGTTGATGTGCTGTCAAAGTACAACACACTTGATTCTTAAAATTTGAGATTTTGTGTGTTCTTAATGCAACATTTATGGTTTTTATGTGTTTTTTTTTTGCAAGAGAAGCACGTTGGCACAATTTTTGGAAGATTGTAGTCTTTTCAGGTTTTTGTAGACTTATGAGACTCTTTACGAGTCATAGAGCAATCTGCGGGTCATACAATGGGTTTCATAAGGATTTCTAGTCTTGGATGTAAGTCAAAAGATTTAAAGTTCAGCCACACAAGACCTCTTTATGGCTCATAGTTTGCTCGACGAGTCGTAATGAGGGGATTTGTGGAAATTTTCAAAGAAGGACTAAAAGATACAGATATGGACTACGAGAGGTCATATGAGTTATCGATTAGACTATGACTCGTGAAGTTGTTTCATAGCAGTGAAGTCCAAGATTCAAGAAGCTGAACACGAAAGCCTGATTTTGACTCATAAAACCAGTTATGAGTCATAACTGCAAGCTATAGAAGACGCCGATCAGTTTCTCTAATAATTTTTAGGGATTTGTCTATAAATACTATAAATAGTATAATTAGGTTATTTTTAGAAGCATTACAGAAAACTTATATAAAGAGCATGACATTAGAGCATTTTTAGGGTTTCAGACTTGGAGACTAAATATTGGAGAAGAGAATACACTTGTGGATTCATTATATCTTTCAACTTTGTGATTCTCAATACAAATTGGGTTTGCTTCTTATTTAATCTATTTGGATAAGACATTGATTATATTTTCTCAATTCATAGTTTCTTTATCTTTCCATAGCATGAGTAGCTAAACCCATAACTTAGGGTTGTGGGAACTATGAAGTCTAATCAAATAAACCCAAATTATTTGCAATTCTTAGAATGGGTATTTGCGTGTATTAATCAAATCTCTTAATTTCGCATGTTATTTGGTGGTGGCTGATATTAGAACTTGCCTAGTGTTACCTTTCTGATCCAGGTGGTAATGAATAGGAAACAAGATTGATTAACATGATTTGATGATGTATTCTCGTCTAATTAATCGACCTAGACCAAAGGGAGGTTAACTGGGACTATGGATAATGGTTAGTATAGCACACTATGGATATGGGCCAAGTCCCATAGTGAAATTTGATCTTCACTTTTGACCAAAGGTTTCGAAGAATATAAATTATCGTTCTGCATGAGATATTTTGTGCTGAAAATGGCATGACTCACAATTTCTTAGCACCTAGAACACCCCAATAAAATTGGATGGTAGAAAGAAAGAATAGATCTCTAGAAGACATGGCTAGAACTAGGCTGATAGCCAACAATCTTCCATAAGGCTATTGGGCTGAGGTTGTGAACACTGCCTGTTAGCTCATCAACAGATGCATGATTAGACTCATTGTAAGCAAAACACCCTGTGAATTACTCAAAGGCAGAAAACCAAATCTAGCTCACATTCGCTCCTTTAGCTGTGTATACTATTTGCATAACAATGGGAAGGATGCGCCCGGGAAGTTTGATACCAAAAGTGATGAGGGAATATTCTTAGGGTATACACAAAGTGTATAAATTTTACAATAAAAGAAAAAGGTGTTGAAGATAGTGGCATGTTATATTTGATGAGGCCAGATCTGTGCCAAGAAAGTTTTGTAGCAATATGTACACGAATTGGGGCATCAAACTGCAGAAGAGACTCTGATGATGAACAAAGGGGAAATTCCAGTGGACCTGCTTCTCTAGCTTTACCACCTCCACCTTCTAGTTCCACTCCTAAAAATAAGGAATAAAGGGGGGCATCTGGGCCAAACTTTTCTAGTGGAGCAGGAACTTCAGGGATATCAACATCTAGTGGACCGACTTCCTCAAGTAATGCACATACTGATCTAGCACCTGAGGATCATGGACATAACTAGAAACACAAGAGCTCTTACTCACTAGAAAATTTGTTGACTCCCTTAGACTCGGGGATCTTTACCAGGTTAAAGCCCAAGAACATATGTGTATTCCCTGCCTATGTATCTCTATGGAACCTAAAAATGTCAAGAAAGCTTGGCTAGATAATGAGAAGATATCTTCTATGTAAAGAGTAGCAAGATGTGGCACCTAGTTACTCCTCCAGAATATCACTTCATAATTGGTATTAAATCGGTATTCAGGAACAAGTTGGATGAACAATGTATTATTCCAAGGAACAAAGCCAGGCTTATGGTTCAGGGCATAACCAAGATAAAGGAATTCACTACGATGAGACTTTCGCTGCTATGGAACATATTGAGGCCATTAGGATGCTTATAGCCTTTGCAGCCCACATGGAGTTCAAGCTATACAAAATGGATGTTAAGAGTGAATTCCTCTAAGGATGCCTGTAGGAGGACATTTACGTCAAGCAACCCCTAAGTATTGAAGATCATGAACACCCTGACTATGTATATAAGCTAGATAAAGCACTGTATGGGATAAAGCAGACCCTTAGAGCCTGGTATGATAGACTATCTAGCTTCTTACTAAGTCATGAATACTCCAATAGAAAGATTGACAATACTCTATTTCTTAAGAAGAAAGATGTTCATGTTCTTATAGATTAGGTCTATGTCAATGACATCATCTTTGGAGGAACTAATGAGGCCTTGGGATTAGAATTTGCAAAGCTCATGGGAAGTGAGTTTGAGATGAGCATGATGGGAGAACCAAACTTCTGTCTAGGTCTACAGATTCATCAGAAATGGGCAAGCACCTCCATTTATCAACAAAAGCATATCATGGAATTGCTTACAAAGTTTAGAATGTTTGATGGTAAAACTAGTGACACCCCAATGGTGACTACCACCAAGCTTGAAAATGATGAAGCACGGGTCGGTATGGATGAAACCAAGCATAGAGAAATGACTGGGTCACTCTTGTACCTCACTGCTAGCGAACCTCATATAGTGTTCAGTGTTGGTATGTGTTCCATGTTTCAACCAAGATACAAGGAATCGCATCTCAAAGTTGTGAAATAGTTCCTCTGATACCTTAAAGGTACCATTAACCTACTTCTCTAGTACTCCACTGGTTCCTCATTCAACTTGGTGGGATTTCCAGATGCCTACTATGTTGGATACCTGGTTGATTGGAAGAACACCTCAGGTATGGCACACTTCTTAGGAACATGTCTAGTCTTATGGCTACAAATAAACAAAACTTCATCTCTCTATCAACTGTTGAAGCTGAATATATCGTTCTTGTATCCTATTGTGCTGAACTTTCCTGGATTAAACAACAACTATTGGATTTTGTTGTGAAAGTTGGTTGCATCCCTATCAGGTGTGATGATATGAGTTCAATGAATATAACCAAGAACTTGATTCATCACAAGTGTACCAAGCATACTGATGTCAGACATCAGTTCTTGCAAGACAATGTAGAAAAGGGGTTTATTAAAATGGCTTTTGCAAGACTGAGGACTAGGTAGTTGATATCTTCACCAAGTCCTTAAGTCAAGAGCACTTTTAGCTTAACTATCTTCATCTTGGGTTGATCAAGGGTACCTAAATCTCACTCTCTCTAAGTCTTAATTTGAATTCTAAGTATTGTACAGGATTACTGACTTTGCATCTATTGCACAACCACCTAACCCAAGAAATTACACCTGGATTTCTTCACTAGAAATTATTGATATTACCCTTATTGTCCTAGCTGGAGCATCACATTGAGATAGGGGGAACTGGTTCTCAAAAGTAAACCATCAAGTATGCCCTTGCCATACTATCTCCATTGCTATTTGTATACATGCCTCAGGTAGAGATGTTTGTAGCTCCTTATATGAACCTGGTCCCTCACTTTTCGTTAAACTTTTGGCGAGAAGCTTTATTGCTCAAAAAGTCCAATGATCATCTTCTCTTAGGATCTTAAGCGTTGCGCTGGTTGCAGTGTTAGACACATCCCTTCAATCACTTCTTGGCAGCCTTTCCCACTCCCAAGACCATCATTTAAAACCCCATTCATGTACCAAAATCAAGTCTTTTTTTCAAAATCACTTGAGTGAATTTTTCTTTCAAGAAATCAAGAAGAACAATGGTTGCTCTTGTATTTTACTTATATACCGACTCCAATGCCACTGCTCCATCATCACCATAGGATCTTTCTCAGGGGGAACCTTCTTCTTTACCCTCCACTCATAACCAGTTGCACCACCATTACCACCATTAATAACCAGTCATCCTCAACCCCACTTTCCCCCCCCCCCCAGACTTACCATACTCTCTATCTTACTACCCTTTCACAGTATCCAAATCTTACCATATTGATGTGGATCTCCCTCGCACTGTCCACCACAGTCTAGTTGATGATCCAACTTCACCTTCTTCCTCATCGATTAGAACCCCTCCTGTCCGCATCTTGTCTCCAAACCAACTCTCAACCCACCATCCTCCCCAGCCACTCTACCACTCCCCCTCTATGCAAGATCCTGCACTGGAGCACTCTAACTCAATGGATGATGTATCATTGGCTCAGGTCTGCTAGGCATCATGCAATGACTAGCCTAGGCATCCTCTTCTCTGAAAGTCACTGTTCCTCACACTCTAGGGCCAATTACTCGAAGAAAACGATGTACTTTTGAATTATTGGGCCACTTCAAGCTAAAAATGGGTCCATATTGGTAAGTCTCTTTTTGTTTGTTCTTCTTCTATGATCGCTCCCTCCTCTCCTAAGGTAACCTTTATACTTGGTTCTCCCACTGCAACCCCTGCTCCCTCTGGACTGAACAAACATTTAGAGAAATTTAATCATGTGAGGAAACCCTTGTACTTCAATTCTAAGGCTATCTTGCAAGGGTAGTTCATACACCAAAGGTTCACGCCTATTCTCTAATTGAAAAAATATTTGTAAAACTCGCGACTCAAGGCTAGGTTAACCTATTCTTTGATATGGAGATAGCAATTCATAAAATAGAGGTAATTATGTTCTATGAAAACCCAACAATGTTGGAGGGTAATGTAGCCACCCCACAGGTTCATGAGGTGGAAATTATGTTTGATAAACTCAAGTTAGGGGAAATCTTGAGGATTCCATCTATAGGATTGGTGGAGTGTGTGTGGAAAAAAGGATGCAAGGTATGTGTAGAAAGAGGATGAAGGGTGTGTGTTAACTTCTAAGTTCACAAATAAAAGGGTTACAAACACACTAACAAAGGTTCTAAAAGGGGATATGCCTCCATTTCTGAAGCTGCTGTTTGAAGTGGTACACAAAAGGGTGCTTCCAAGGGGTGAAAATTTCTATAAGGTGACTTTTCACAACATGGGGATAGACCACGCTATCAACTTACAGGAGCCAGTGGACTAATTTTCTCTAATCATTCACCATATGGAATGAGTGATTGCCCTGTACTTGATCCCCACTAAATGGTGTTTGGGAACTTGCTGACCCACATTTTAAAAGCTCACCAGTTTCCACTCGGTGTAGACAAGGAGATGACCAATAAGGATATGATTGATCATCACATGGCCATAGAGTGTGATTCTGTTTCTGCACTAACAGCTACTGCTGCTGCTGCTACACCCATACCTGCTCCTCCTAAGGCTACTAGGACTTTGTCTCAAATAATAGGGAATCTTCAGGCAGCCAAGACAGAACAAGCTTGTCTTCAAACATAGGTGGATGAACTCAAAGATCATCTGAAGGACTCACAGATGGAATACTTCATCTTAAGGACCGACTCCTCCAACAGTAGATGAATCACAATTATCAAGTGGATGTGTTGCTTAAGTTACTAGCCGCAGGCCCCTTTTCCTCATATCGTAATCCCTAGTGCTTCCCATTCCCCTTTTGATTTTGTATAATCCTTACTTTGATCTGTACTACAGACAACTTTTATTTTCATTTGTATATTTTTTTGCTTTGGATGATTTGTGTGGCACTAGTGCTTGCCTAATTTTGACTTCTGATATGCTAGTTGTTTCTTTATCTTTTGTGTTGCTTTTGCAATATAGATGACTAATATCATCAATTTTTTTGTGATGTGCCTTGTCAATTTCTTGTGTTTAGTACATATGCTTCTATTACTTGTCATTTTTTCTATGCTTATGCTTATTTTCTTTTTGAGATGTCAAAATAGGGAAAGTTTCAGGAATATCACATCACAGGTTTGCCATCATCAAAAGAGGGGAATTCGTTAGGACCTTGGAAGGTACGACTTTGTTGTTTTGATGATAACAAATGGAATCAAGTTCAACCAGATGTACCAAGATGTGCAAACCTGAATCATAATTAGACAAGGAGTGAAAATTATGGAAACAGGATTAGAAAGGGACTCGAAAAGTAGTAACATTGGAATAGGACTCCTATACGAAAAAGAATTGTGTTCCCTACTTAGAATAGTAGTCCTACATGGAATGACACTAGGGTTGACTACATAAGAATCTTTTACCCTAGAAGTCATACCTTTTTTATTCTAAAAAGTGAGAGCATTCAAGCAAGAGTATGGGCACAAAAGGAGAGAACTCAAGCAAGATCTAGGATTAGGTTTTTCTTGATTGTTCAAGTTGTTTTGCAATCTTCCTATCTTAGTTTAGGGACAAATATTATAAGAGGTTATTTTCTTTATGTGATTTGTCATTTGAGAGTGGGTTTGACTCTTATTCTTAGTGAGTTTGCCAAAAGTTATTTTGTAAGTTATGAGGCGTGAGTTGGTAAGTTGACAGTGCTCGAGTTTGAAGTAATAACAGTTATTGAAATACTACTAGTGTAGGTAGTGGTTATTTCTCCTTTTAGCAAGGAGTTTTTCCACTATAAATTGGGTGTCTACTTTACTGCTTTATTCTTATTGTCTGTTACTACTACTGAACTAGATTCACTAGTAGAATAGTGGTAGCCATCTTTTCAATTGGTGTTTTGATGAAGTGGTAGATTTTTGTGCAGTTAAAGCATAACCAAAAGACGACCAAACAACCTCTTTCTAAGTGTTGTAAGGAGAAATCTGGGGATATTTTCAAGCGGTTAGTGATAAGAGAAGAATATGTGAGCCTTAAAGAAGCCCTATTTGAAGAAAATTCATGCTCTGATAACAGAACTATTTTGCACAGTGCTCAAACTGAGTTAAAATAGTTTCTGCATTATGAAGTAGAGCTTTGAACATAAAAGACAATTTTTCAAAGATTTACTAAGGATGATAAAAACTTAAATCTTTTTCACTGTTTAATTAAGAGGAAAAGAAAGGTTGCATATGAAAAGAATACTAAAATTTGATAGTGAATGGGCAAAAAAAAATGTTGAAATTGCTAGAGATGCAATGAGTTTCTTCAATGACCAATTTATTGGTGGAGATGTTGATCAAAATGTCTTTACTAGATCATATCAATTCAAAGATCAGGAGACGTTGATAATGTGAATAGGAAGATTAAAGTTATACCTACTGCCAAAAAGGTTAAAAAGTGATTTTGAATATAACACTGATAGTGCCAGTGGCCTTAAAGATTTTTCTGATTATTTTTTATCAAAAGTGTTGGAACATTATCGGAGGTGATATTTCTGGGGTGGTACATATATTTTTAAAGGTCACACTCTTTCAATGTCCATTACCCATACCAATTTGATCTTATTGCCAAAACAAGATATTATTCGGTCTTTTTAAGTTTTGAGACCTATTAGTTTGAGTAATTTCATTAATAAAATTATTTTTAGAATTCTGCATAATAGACTTATAAGTGTTCAAAAGCGGGAGGTTAAACTTGGATATCTTGACGTGCAGATGTAGGAACCCTTCTTCAGTAACCTAGCGAGCAACTATTTTCTCCTCTCGATCCGAAAAGATGCAATTGGTTAGGTAGAGTAAGACGTGATGCTCAGACTAGTAAAAAAAAAGGAAAACAACTTACATGAATAAGTCATAGAGGTAATCAGGGATCTAAACCTCTTCAGTGAAACTTAGTCTTACCGGAGACGACACCTTGCAGGAGAAGAGAAGTTGTTAGATCAAAAGAAAGACATAGAACAAGAGGAAAAGTCATACCTTTCATAGTTGTGGACAAAAGGATGATAACCCCATATGTGCAGGAAGAAGACAACCCAGAGAAGAAAGAGATTGAAATGATGATTCCTGAACCATAGAAGCATTGGAAAGGTCGAGCAAAGAGATAAAGGTGAAGTGTCTAGCATAAAGAAATCTGCATCTGTAGGGTTTCCTTTGGTTGTTGGTCTTTGCTCAATGTTTTCCCTTTTTATTCCTATTTGGGCCCATTAAACATTTGCCCATTCTTGGGCCCAATATTATATCCAAATAGTCAAAAAAAAAATTGGGTCTATGACCCAAATTAATTAAGAAAAAAGACTTGTAAGTATTCTACCTACATTTCTTTTTTTGAACAGATTTTTTTTAGCATTTTCACATGTTACACATAAATTATACACAATGTACACATCCAGAGACACTTGAAATATTCTCAAAAAATTATATTTTGTACATTAAAGAGAGAACCTTCGTCCCATTTCAACCCCTTTTCTCTTTTCAAATGACATGCATATTTTCGTGTTGCACACATGTAGGAGGTTATGGACTTGAGATTGTTACAACACCCCTCTAAGTTTTTTAACTAATAAACTGTGTACTTACTCTAATTCTGCAGTAGTGCCAGCCCTTAAGCTTAAGAAAAAGGCTACTGACGGGCCTCATTTTCTAGGAAGGGACCATTTAATAGCTAATAAAGAGACAGATTATTCATGTATTAATTATTGTATAAATTATACAACGTATTATAATTATTTAGGAAGTAAACTATTCATGTATAGAATTAATGCGATACTTGAGTAAGTAATTTAACAACCTACATAATTAATACATGTATAAGTTAGGAAAGAATTGGTGTATGACCTACATAAATAGTAACTACATTATTAATACTTGCAAGATTCTAATCGGCTATCAAATGACCCCTAATTGTATAACTATATTTGCAAAAATATTATTAGGTAAACTATGCTCAACAAGCTTGAAGAATAGATTTCAAATTAAAAAATATATAATTTTTTCAGTTTGAGTTTAAGGCCTCCCATTTTATTTTTTCCTTAGGCCATTAATGTGCTTGATCGCCCTTGTTCCACTATCAAGAAGCATAGATTTCAGTACCAATCTATAAATCTAAATTTTTTTACTATATCAATACTAGATCCAGTATCTTTCTTGTCCAACCCAGAGAACAAGCAATTTTGAAATGCATCCAGACTGTTAACTATGAGGCGGTTAAAGCCACCAAGACTATCACTCAGAGTCTGTCCAATATATGCCAGAGAACCCATTATGATCCTTTGCAAAATCATCCAATGCTCGTGCATCCAATTGGCATTCATCCACTGGGTCATCATGAGTAGTTTCACCAATAGAGTATTCCATGTTCCCTCTGGGAATTCTTTGCATCAATATTGCTGGATGAATGATGTGCTTCATCACTGAAAGTAACATTTTTCTTAAATGCACATGTATCTTCCAAATGGAAGATGCTTGAGGTGGAAGAGCTATCTGAGAATCAACTTTGCTTTGATGTTTATATATATGAGCAAAAATTGTTGCATCAAATGAGTCGTCACTTACTGGCATCTATTGGAGAAATTGAGAGCTGAGTCAATGCAGTCTGCATCAAAGAGCAATCTTCCCAGTCCCCTGCTGAAAAAGCACTGGCCTTGTTTCCCTGCATATCATGCATCTCACTTTGTAGTTGCATCCCTATTCTCCTTTCTAAGAGATGGAAGAGTTTCATCATTATCATAACTTTGAAAAATAGTACGAGTTATGACTATCCATTTCCAGGGTTCTTCTAGTTTCTTCATCAATAGAATGACATCTTTTTTCGATTGTCCAATTACTATACTTGAACACCCTCATTTATAATTGAGATGTTCCAAAATGGATGACATCTTTTTTCAATTAGTTAGATGTTGAAGTCCAACGGAATAATAAAATGTTGGCAAACACAAATTTGAGAGAAAAATTTCTTCTATTACTCACAAGAATAGATTATAAAACAACTCTCAAACTCACACTTTTCTAACACTCTTGTCTTGGTGTTTTTCCTTAATGTATCATCAAAGAGCTTAGCAGCTCCTTTTATAGGGGTATGTGCAGGTTTAATTTTCAAAAGTTGGGCAAAAGTTGGTGGCCAACTTTGAAGAAATTTGCACAGCCTTTATTTGAATAGTTATTCAAATAAGTTGTGCAGAAATGGTTGAAAAGTGGATGGACTTCTTCAATTCTCCCCCTCCAGCCATATTTGGAAAAAGCATCCTAGCTATATCTTTGCATAGCTTTAACTTTTCTCGAGTCACCACTTTCATCAATATGTCAGCTAGATTTTCCTTCGTATGGATCTTCATTAGTCTTAACAGTTATCAATCTATCACTTCGCTTATCCAATGATACCGAATGTCAATATGTTTTGTACTAGAATGGTTCATGGAGTTCTTGCTCAAATCCAGAGCACTCTGACTGTCATAATGTACCTTATATTCCTTTTGCTTGATTCCAAATTCTTGGAGATAACGCTTTAACCACAACATCTCTTTTCCAGCTTCAGCGGTAGTAATATATTCTGCTTTAGTTGTGGATAAAGTAACACACTTCTGTAGTCTTGACTTCCATGAAATAGCTTCCCCTGCAAAAGTGTAAATGAATCGTGAAGTAGATTTCCTACTATCAAGGTTTCCAGCCATATCTGCATCAGTATAGTCCTCCAAGATTGGATCAACCTCCGCATACAAATGTAATCAGGTAACCTGATGTAGACACTCTCGAGTCAAAATTCAACTTCACCAACTAAATCTGCTATCCATCTTACATCGCCACTATCAACTAGTGAGACACGCAACTTGACCACCACTTTATCGAGAAGACTTTTGACTTAAGGCATTACCGTAGACTTCCCCTCCAATAATTATCATTTCGGATCTGCCACTATCTTCTACCACCATAACAATCAATGGGACACACCACCCAACCATCTATTCTTGTCGGAAAGACTTTTGATACAAGGCACCTTTGCAGATCTTCGGTCCTAATAGCACATGAGTGACTATGCATACATCGATCTATAACTTTCTTCCTCTAAGTCTTCATGAAGAAAAGCTACCTTTACATCCATCTATTCAAGCTTTAAGTTCATACTTATGACTATTCCAAGTATGACTCTAATTGAAGTTATCTTGACTACTGGTGAAAATATCTATCCAAAGTAGATCCCCTTCTTCTGTTGGAATCCTTTGACTTCAAGCCATGCTTTGTAATTCACGACTTTTCTGCTTCAATCCTTTTTAAGCTTGAACACCTATTTATTTTTTAGTGCCTTCTTCCCTCGTGGAAGTTCTATGATCTCATAAGTTTGATTTTTCTGCAGAGACTCCATTTCATCTTGCATTTCGAGAAACCACTTTTCTTTGTCCTTATAAGATATTGCTTCATGGAAACTCTTTGGTTCTCCATCTTCAGTAAGTAGAAGGTACTCGAATTCAATATATCTTCTCTATAGAATCTGACCTCATTCAGATCTATAAACTTTGGGAATAATTTGAGGAGATCCACCATCATCTTGGCTTTGTGATGGTCCTGGAACGTCTGCCAAATGGGTTTGTGGCTGCCCTTGCTCAGCACCATTACTTTCCTCAATGTCTTCTACTTCTGGCATATCTTATAGCACAACATCACCATTTCTCAAGAATGGTTCTGTTGCTACTTCTGGCATCTGATTTGTAACATTTGTCTTCTAAGACACTGTGGGTTTTTCAATGTCATCAATTGTCTGACTTTTATGGAAAACCACATCCTTACTTCTGATCAACTTTTTCTCCTTTGGATCGTATAACCTGTATCCAAATTCTTCATCTCTATAGCCAATGGAAATGCATGGAGTGGTCCTTGCATCTAGCTTCTACCTAAGCTCCTTGGATACATGTGCATACGCCATACACCTAAATACTCTCAAGTGAGAGTATGATAGATCCTTTCCAGACTAAAGTTTATCCAGAACTTCAAAATCCAATGGTACTAATGGATATCGGTTGATCAAGTAACAGGCGGCTCTGACTGCTTCTCCCCAAGATGGCTTTGGCAGCTTAGCCATACTAAGCAAGCTCCAAACACATTCCATGATTGTTCGGTTTATTCTTTTAGCTACACCATTGTGTTTAGGGGACCACAAACATCAGAGTGTACCAGAATAAGTAACTCTAATCTTCTAGTTGAAGAGGAATTAAATGAGACTCTATGCTGCTTACCAAATAGATAATGATTACAAGGAACTAGTGCAGCATGCTTGTCCACATTGATAAGATCCTTCTTCATCAGGGTAGACAATCCTTTCTCACTCATGTGGCCAAGTCTCTGGTGCCATAAATTTTGAGAAGCTTCCTTTTCTGCTACATTGAGGTTGTTTGTGAATATCTTTACATGAATATTGTATAATATGCCACATATATGTCCTCTAGCGATTATCATAGCGCCTCTTGACAACTTTCATATGCCTTTACTGAAATGACTATCACAGCCCTATTTGTCAAGTGCTATACCTGAAAGAAGATTCAGTCAAAGATCTGGCACATGGTGGACATCCTTCAAAGTGATTGTACTCCTGGAACTTGTCTTTATCTAGACATCACCAATTCCTACAATCCTAGAGGAACTGGAATTCCCCATCTTTACAGCTCCAAAATCTCTAGCTTTATACGTCATGAAGTATTCCTTATATGGAGTAATGTGGAGGACACTGCAGTATCTACCATCTATTTCGTATCTTCTTTTGAGACATGAAGGCATGTCTTATCATGGATTGAACAATAAGCTATATCTCCAATAATAGTAACTAATATTTCTTCACCCTTGTTCTTCGACTGCGAACTGCTCTGAGCTTGCTCCTCTTTACATTTGTAGCAATTCTTCTTCATATGTCCTTCAATTCCACAATGATGGCACTTATATGTTAGTTTTCTGCCATCAGTGGATCTGCCTCTACTCTTGCTTCTGCCTCTCCATTTGTCTTTGCTACTCTTTTGTTGCCTCCCCCGGTTCTTTGTGACAAGGGCATGGGTCCGATCTGTGCCCATGTCATTTCTCCTTGCCTTTTCACTAAATAGAGCATCCTTGACCATTGACATGGTAAGTCTGCCATTTAGGGATGATTTGCTGAGTGATACGACCAGCGTTTCCCAATTATCGGGAAGGGAAATAAGTAGCAGCACCTGAACTTCATCGCAAAGTGGCATCTCTACAAATGACAACTAGTTGACCAAGATCTGGAACTCACTGGTACGCTCGACAACTAAAGTTCTATTTTTGAGTTTCATGTTGATTAAATGCCTCATCAACAGGGCTTTATTTCAAGCGATCTTGGCCTGGTACATGTCCTCCAACTTCTTCCAGAGGGCATATGTGTCTGTCTCTTGTGCAATATGGTGAAAGACACTATGATCAATCGATTGACGGATTTGACCTATAATATTTTTATTTGATTTCTTCTATTCTAACTCCTTGGCGGGATCAAGATATTCACCTTTCAATTTCATAGGATCGAATAAATCTTCACAGCTTAGGAGATCTTCCATCTGAGGTCTCCACAATGTGTAGTTGGTGGCAGTGAGCATAACCATGGCTCCGGAAGATGATGTTGACTCTTTTGTGGTCATTATCACCTTATAATAGCTTAATTCACTAAAACGAGGTTGGATCTTGAATAATGGAGATCATTGTTACGTTTGGAACTGACATTTCGGGGCCAAAATTCCACTATTAGGGTAGAAGAACAATTTCAAAAACTTTAGGGACTATGCTATAATTTTAGAAAGATTAGGGGTCAAACTGCAATTTCAAAAAAATTAGGGGCAAATTTGATATTTCTTGAACATTAAGGGACCAAACTAAAATTTCTAAAAACTTAAGGGGTCAATTTATAATTTTGAGACTATTACAGATTCTGGCTATGAACAGTATTTTTAGTCGTCTTCTCCATCGTTCTCCAATGAACAGTATCATCGTCTCTGGCAGAAATCTGATGAACAGTACTCCGCTACTGATAAAATTTTGACAAAGTTGATAGAACTTTGACTGTGATTTCTGAGCTCGTTTGTACTCCGATTAGGTCACCATTTGGTGCATTGGACTCCGTTCGATGAGATGAATCCAATTGTATAGTCAGAATTAGATTTCAAACAAAGCTCAGAAAACTCGATGAACAATCTCTGGCAGAACTCTAGTAAATAGTATCCCCATCAACAAAAAAAAACGCGACCAATGCTTCTAACTTAGCTCTAATACCACATGTTGAAGCCTAAGGGAACAATAAAGCATTAGTAAACATGAATTTGAGATAAAACTTTTTTCTATTACTCACAAGAATAGATTACAAAACAACTCTCAAAACTCACACTTTTCTAATACTCTTGTCTTGGTGTTTTTCTTAGTGTATAATGAAGGAGCTCAGCAACTCCTTTTATATGGGTGTCTGCAGGTTTAATTGTCAAAAGCCAAAAGTTGGTGACTAATTTTGAATAAATTTGCACAGCCTTCATTTGAACAGTTATTCAAATAGGTGTGCAACAATGGTTGAAAAATGGTTGGACTTCTTCATTAGAGTGAGCTCTTCTAATTTTTTCATCAACAGGAAACAACTGGAGCTTAAGTTTCATACAACTTTGTAAATTGGTCTCATTTTACAGATTTTGGGATAATATCGGTAAAGAATGCACATTTTTGCCAACATTTTCAAAACCATTTATACCCTACAAATTTTGGATCAGTACGACATCTTTATCAATAGTTGTCCATTCCAAATGCTCTGCTGCATTAGCTACCAACGAAACTCCAGCAATTTCCGCCTTTTATATGCAGTTTTTGATGCAAACCCTGTCCTTCTGCGATGTCTAGCATTTTTCATAGAAGAGTCTACTTTTGCATTGCTTCTATTGACAGCCATGGTGACATGGCATTTTACAGAAGAACCTTTTCCA
Source organism: Solanum sejunctum (assembly GCA_025642045.1). Classification (NCBI taxonomy): domain Eukaryota; kingdom Viridiplantae; phylum Streptophyta; class Magnoliopsida; order Solanales; family Solanaceae; genus Solanum; species Solanum sejunctum. Next base: position 47,539 of record JAOTQJ010038203.1, read on the forward strand.
TATTAAAATTTTCGTATGTTCGGTCTGTCAAGAAGAACCACCTTAACTGTCCAACTATCATTAGCTGACACTCTACCATGACTTGAAGGAGATGTAAAAGTTATAGAACTACTTTGAGAGAGTAGTTCTCACATTTGGTATCAGAGCAATTTGTTGTATCTTTGTCTTATTGGTTTTTTGGATTTGCAAAAAGCATTCAAACATGGTTCTTAAAATTTTAGATCTTCTTTTAAAATTTTTGGTACAACCTAATATTAGATATTTTATGAAAATCAATTTTCGAATAGTCATATGACTTTAAACATTATTTATGGTTGCTATACTAAATTATTGTTTAAGTTGTTTATCTGTATAACACAACTGTAAGATTTGATGTCTAAGTGATATTTATAATTTTATTTAGTTAAGACTTAGCCATAACAATCTTGATTAAATAAATTATATATATTATGTACAGGATCACATAAGATATAGACATTAAATCAAAATAATGTCTAAATGATCTATAATATTGTTCGATTAAAGATTTACCACAATATTTTTGAATTGAATAAAGTTATAAAAGTTAAGGATCACATAAATGAATTTTTTAGAAATTAAATTGTGATTAATCATGCAAGATATAATAACTTAATTTCTTTGTTATTGAATTACATGATTAATTGAGATAAAATATTAATTACCCATATGAATTATGAATGATAGTTTAATAATTTTATCATAAATATAGAATATTATGTTGCTAAATTGATAATTCTATTATACATATGTGAATCTAATAGAATTAAAAATTTAGCCCACAGGTAATTTTTATGTCAGTAGATTCAGTTTTACTTGCCTCAAATATATTAGGCATGCATATACATGCTTTGCAGTTATGCAACCTGCAAATTTTTCTGATATTTGTGATATTCCCAAAAGGCCAAACTCAATAGTAAGAACTATTTTATCTAGAAGAAGAGAATTCCTCTTCACTTAGGGTGCATGGACATTGATTATGCTATCAGAAAGATAAACTACCTGTAATGAAGTTAGCACTCGAGATGAGATTGCTCTTCGCGATACAATGGGAATGTTCTAACCATTTGAGTGTTATGTTCATTAAGACCAAAATATTTGATCATTTTCGTGGTTCTGTCGAACAGCATAATAATGACAAGGCATTACTGAAAGCTATTGATGAACAATTTGAGACTTCAAATAAGGCACTTGCTAGTACCTTAATTATGAAATTCTCATTAATGAAGCTCACCAATGTAAGAGGTGTGCATGAGCACATCATAAAATGCGAGATCTAGTGACTCAATTAAAGACTGTTGAAGTTGAAATGTCTGAAACTTTTCTTATGCACTATATTTTGAATATGTTGTCTGCATAGTATGGTCCCTTCAAGATCTATTATAACACACATAAATATAAATGGTCTATTAATGAACTTATGGCCATTTCTGTTCAACAGGAAGGTCGACTACTGATGGAAATAGGAAAAAGTCCATTCATGATTTCTCAAGGAAAGAAAATTAATCAAGCCAATAAAAAGTGGAAAGGAAAGTCACCACTAGAAACTGACATTAAGACAGAATCCAAATGTCGCTTCTATAAAAAGAAGAGATACATAAGACGGGAATTCACTGCATCAACATTGCTGGATGAATGTTGTGCTTCATCACTGAAAGCAACATTTTTCTTAAATGCAAAAGCATTACATATATGTATTTTCAACAATCCAACTGAAAGATGCCTGAGGGCTACATCAAACGAGTCGTCACTTACTGGCATTTGTTGGAGAAACCAACCATATCTGAGATGGAAAATTGGAGGTCTTCCAATAAGAATATGCATATGGTCCATCTCAGGGATTGCACTTTGTGTAACATCTATGGTCCATCTCAGGGATTGCACCAGGCTTTCCATCTGTACATGGTAAGGAAAAAGCACCAGTTCTCCAATTGTTATGCTCAAACTTCCCCATTTATGATTAAGATGTTCCAAAATGGATGACATCTTTTTTTAATTACTTAGAGTGAGCTCTTCTAGTTCTTTCATTAATAGGAAATAGCTAGAGATTAAGTTTCATACAACTCTGTAAATTGGTCTCGTTTAATAGATTTTGTTATAACATCGGTAAAAATGCATATTTTTGCCAACATGTTCAAAACCATTTATACCCTGCGAATTTTGGACTAGTCTGACATCTTTATCAACAATTGCCCATTCCAAATGCTCCACCGCATCAATTACCAACAAAACTCCAACAAATGCAGTTGTTGATACAGAAGTTGTCCTTTGGCGATGTCTAGTATTTTTCATAGAAGAGTCTACTTTTGCAATGCTTCTATTGACACCCATGGTGACATGGTGTTTTATAGAAGAGCCTTTTCCAGATCCAAATTTTTGTATGTCTTGGTTATCAAGAAGAACCTCTTTTAATTATCCAACTTGAAGGAGATGAATCAATTGTAGAACTACTTTCTCCTTGAGAAGGGTTCCTTCTTACATTCTTTTTTAGGTATTTCAACAACAGGATCTCCAAATTTTCAATAAATCTTTTAAATCTCCATGGTTTAAAATGAAACTTTAAGCTTTATAGCTATATTTTTTCAGTAAAGACCATCATCACAACACTATAGCATTAGTATCCTTGGAACTTTTGGCATAAAGACAAAGTGTTGGGCCCAGCAACTTGTTCATGTGCCTCAAAAGACGATAATAATAATGGTAGGGTTGTTTTAGAAGGATCGCGTCACTAGACGATAAACTGAAAAATCTAAATCAATTGACTTCAATTTTCCCTTGCCTTTGTTTGAATTCCTAGATCGACCTATTTTTGTATATAACATTCAGCTCATTGAAGGGAGACTGAAACCTTAGAATTCAATGGAAGAGAGAATGTTGATCTCTTCGTTTTTGCTAAAATATGACTTGCAGATTTATTGCTCAAAAACCCCTTTAAATAGGAGTCTTATTATAACAAAAGGAAGTTTAACCCTTAAGAAAGTAGGAAATGTAAATCCTATTCCAAACTAATAACTATAGCTAGTAGGAAACCTAAGTCTTATTAAAAACTAATAACTATAACTAAACCTAATCTTTATGAAGCTATGAGACATGAATTTTTTTCCTAGAATAATTTTAAAAAGCTACTAAATATATAATTAAACACTTAATTTATTGGTTTTATGCATCCAAAACATTAACCCTTCATGTTGAAAGAGCTTGTACTCAAGCTCAGATTTCACAACAATCATCGAGAACTTTTGGAATAGTGTTGTCAGCTAAATCATCCAATTATAGATAGAAAAGTCATTTACGCCAGTGAGTGGTTGAATATTGTTTGCTACAATTATAGTATAATCCCTTAGCTCTTTTCTCTGCCATTTCTGTGCGAGTTAATTGCTTGACAAAAGGGATAGGTTGTTGGGTTGGGAATTAGCTGAGGTAATTGAACTGACTAAACTAGAAGCAAGTAATTTTGAGTTTGTCATGCTGCCAAGACTTATTTGAGATTGTTGTCATGCCCCTTCATGAACGCTACTTACTTTTTGCAGTTGTTGCTTTTGTTCTTGTTAGAACCCGAAACTTAAAGTCCTTAATTGGCTCGATTTAATAAGGTTTGGGACCGAATGCAATATTTCTTCTAAGTTTGGTCCTTAATTATTATTTGAGGTGGGGTCAAGTGTATATGGACTTCTTTGATTGGTCCAAGTGGTATACTTGTTGTCTATATATATACAAGCATATCTTGTACAAGATCAACAAGTTTATAC